>JBBPBX010038048.1:0-30598 GCA_038048925.1 Garcialebias charrua
CCTTTTATTATTTCATTTTATGCTTATGTTCATTGGGTGTTTGGTGTTTTAGGGGTGTTTGGTGTTTCAGTGTTGGTGTAAATTTTCATACTTTTATACTATTATGAAAAAACTCAGGACAGTGTTACACTTTTTTACTATTTTACTATTTTATGCTTATGTTTATTAAATGTTTTAGTGTTTAGTGTTTAGATGGTTACTGTTGCACCGAGGGACTGAGAGAAACGCAATTTCGGTCCTGTGTATGTCCTGTACATATTGCAGTTCTGACAATAAAGTTGACTTTGACTTTGACTGCCTCTAAGCGAGCAGGTCCCCGGTTCAAATCCTGGTCCGGGGGCCTTTCTGGGTGGAGTTTGCATGTTCTCTCCGTGCATGCGTGGGTTTTCTCCGGGTGCTCCGGTTTCCTCCCACAGTCCAAAAACATGCATGTTAGGCTGATTGTTAACTCTAAATTGACCCTAGGTGTGAGTGAGACAGGTCCCTCTTGTAAATGAGTCCCCGTGGCTCAACGAGTCCAGCCTGTATAAATAAAGGTTGAATGAATGAATGAACAAACTGATATGGAGAGAACACAAATTCTGTAAGAATAAAAATACTAAATCTATTACAGTACTGTACAAAGTCAGAGACCCATTGAATGATAAAGCTCTGTATTTGTTGTATAACACAATCATTTTTCCACACTCAAAAGTATGAATGTTTACATGAAAACTGGAGTGAAACAACTTTATTCAATTTTATTTCACTCAGCATGTAGCTTGCAGATAGGCAGATAGGCAGCCGTGGCATAGTGGTAATGGCACTCGTCCACCGATCGGAAGGTTGGAGGTTCGAATCCCGTTTCCCCACACCATGTGTCGTTGTGTCCCTGGGCAAGACACTTAACCCCGAGTTTCTCCCGGTAGGACTGGATGGCGCCTTGCATGGCAGTCTGCCGCTACCGGTGTATGAATGTGTGTATGAATGGTTGGATGGTTGGTATTGTAAAGCGCTTTGGGGCCCCTCATAGGGGGCTGGAAAGCGCTATATAAATAAGCTCCATTTACCATTTGTCCTTCGTCCAGGAAGGACAAAGATGCCTTCCTGACAAAACCGCCGTTCACCTAAAGCGCATGTGTCTCCGCGGAGAAACTTATGAACCGACACGGTCCATAGCAGGGTTTCCAGGCCGAAGGCCTGTAAGTCGATGTCCTCGTAAGTCGGGGACCACCTGTACAATCCCGCCGCCTTCAGATAAAAGTGGCCAACACAGGTAGTTCTCGACTTGCGGCGGCTTCAACTTACGGCGTTTCAGCTATACGAACCGGCGTAGAAATGGAACTCGTTCGTAAGTTGGGGATCACCTGTACAATCCCCCCTTCAGATAAAAGTGACCAATGCAATCCCGCCTTGACCGTGGAATAGGTGATATTTAGTATTTTTATTCTTACAGAATTTGTGTTCTCTCCATATCAGTTTGTTCATTCATTCATTCAACCTTTATTTATACAGGCTGGACTCGTTGAGCCACGGGGACTCATTTACAAGAGGGACCTGTCTCACTCACACCTAGGGTCAATTTAGAGTTAACAATCAGCCTAACATGCATGTTTTTGGACTGTGGGAGGAAACCGGAGCACCCGGAGAAAACCCACGCATGCACGGAGAGAACATGCAAACTCCACCCAGAAAGGCCCCCGGACCAGGATTTGAACCGGGGACCTGCTAGCTGAGAGGCAGCAGCTCTAGTTTGTCATCAATGATAACACCCAAAAAGTTCACCTCACTCACTCTAAAAATCTCAACACCCTCAATTTTGAATGGAACATCAACAGTTTTCTTTTAATTACTGAGTATCATGTAATTAGTTTTATCCAGATTTAATGATAATTTGTTGAGTTTAAACCAAGTTTGTATTTTGACGAATTCGGTCTTCATCAACATCTCCAAAAGTTTGCTCTGTGTTGTAAAAAGCTGCACTTTCAACCTGCAGAAGGAATGTTGTTGTTGGAATATGGGGAGATGTTTTGTTTTTGCTACTGGGGGCATGTTTTGAGCACACAAAAGACTCCAGCCCCAGGGGGCCACACACACCTAATGGAATGCAAATTCCTCAATCTGTAATTTGACAGACTCTGGTAAGGGTAGTACTCATCTGAATATTCTGGTAGTCCTAGTGTTAAGCCTAGATGTAATAAATACGTGTATTACTGTCTCCAGGTTATTTTTGGATAATATGGGCTTCAGCTTAGACAGTCACCTCAGCTGGAAAAAACAGGATTTAACAATCATGTTTAAATGACTGTTGAGATTCATGGAAGGATCCATTATCACTCCCAGATTTGTGACTTTTTGTTTTTCTGACAGGGCTAGAGCAGAAAGGTCAATGCAGTGGTTTGTTATTGTATCATTGGGAGGGAACAACATGGCTTCAGACTTCTTTTCTTTGAAACTTAAAGAGGAACTTACCCCAAAATTAACTTTTTTTAATCTGATAAACTCTCTAGAATGTGTGTAAAATGTTGTATAGCACTAGGTCTGTGTTAATTTTCATGTTTTGTGCGTATTTGTTCAAATCGGCAATATTTGGTCTGAAAACATGTTTACACTAATCCTATGGGTTGAACTATGGTACTGCAGCCTAAATTTCTTATTGGTAAACAACTGTTCACTCTGACATGTCTTGTACACTCTGTCGTCACATCTTCTGCTGTGTGAGTATAAAAGGTTCAAGCAGAGCCACTCCCCTGCAGAGATTGGGAGTTGGATTAGCGATAGCAAAGTAGCATTAGCATTAGCATTGCGAGTGTGATGTTTCACTGCATGCTTAATAAACATACTGTTTTGGAGCTGACGTCGCTTTATTGCTTAAACCGCACGATACACTTTCTCATACAGCACAACCCTTCATTGCTCCATTCTCTGCACTTTTCCTTTCTGTCCGCGAGCTTGCGACACACTCTCTCGCGATGCATTCACTGACAGTCTGTAACATAAATGCACAAGCACCGCTGATCGATATCATTTTCAGGTTAGCAGTATATTTATTAGGGGATGAAAGTACTCCAACTCAAAGTCCTCCACCTCACTAACGTAACTCTCCATGTTGCATAAATTATGCTAATGCTAGCTGCATGTCACGGTCTCTCGTCCTGGCCCCACCACCTCCCCTCCTTTAGGCAGTGCCTCTTGGCACACCCACTTTGTTGCTTTTTTTAATCTTGTCTTGGGGCGGAGCTATAGTTTCACCGTGGGGTAAGTTCCTCTTTAAGAAATTTAAAGTCATCTGGTCCCTGATGTCAGCCAGGAAGTCGAGCAGAGGTTGAACAGAGCATGTACCATTGTGTCTTAGGGGGAAGTAAATTTGACAGTCATTGGCGTAAAAGTGAAAAAGTATGTTGTGTTTCCGAAAAATAGCACCAAGTGTCAGCAGGTATAAAGAGAATAGGAAAGGACCTAGGATGGACCCTTGCGGAACCCCCCATTTAAGGACTGCTGCTGCAGAACTAAAATATTTGATGGAAACACAAAAGGATCTGTAAGAGAGGTAGGATCTGAACCAATTGAGGGCTGACCCTGTGGTGCCAACCCACTGCTCCAACTTAGCAAAGGGGATCTCATGGTCAATGGTGTCAAAAGCAGATGTAAGGTCCAATAGGACAAGCAACACAGAGTCACCAGTGTCTGTGGATAAGAAGATGTCATTAAAAACCTTCAGTAGGGCAGTTTCAGTGCTGTGGGAAGGTTTGAAGCCAGATTGGAATAACTCAAGGATAGCGTGATCCTCCAGGAAGCACTTCAACTGCAACTCAACAATTTTTTTCCATAAGTTTAGAAATAAATGGGAGTCTGGAGACAGACCTGAAGTTAGAAACCACTGAGGGGGTCAAGGTTTGGTTCTTGCAGGAGAGGTTGAACAGCGGCATGTTGGTTTTTGGCACCACGCCAGTGGATATAGTGCTGTTCACAATAGCAAGAATGGTAGGAGCTAGAGTAGGAAAAAAACCTCCTTTAGTAGCTGAGGGGGGACCACATCAAAGGGGAAACCAGATGGTTTCAAGCTGCATATGACCTACTCTAGAGAAGACAGAGATATTGGTTCAAAATGGTCAAATACAGCAACAGATTGAGGTATGATGGATGGATCACGAGTTGGAGGAGAAATGAGAGCTTAGGTGGTCAAAATTTTTTCTAAAAATAAATGTAGGAAGTTCTCGCACAGCTCAGTCGAGGCTTCCACAGGCGATGGTTCAGTGAGGTGGAGAACAGAGTTTAGGGTAAAGAAAAGAACGAGTGGACTGTGAGAGTTTGAGGCAATGATATCAGAGAAGTATTGAGATTTAGCAGTTTTTACTGCTTTCTGATAACTATGCCAACTCTCTTTTAGTATTTGAAAAGAGACCTGCAGCCTGTCTTTTCTCCATTTGTGCTCTGCCCTCCTACACTGCTGCCTAACAGCCTTGGTGACGTCATTCAGCCAAGGTTCTGCTCTGAGTTTCGATTTTCTAGTTTTAACAGGAGCAACATGATCCCGAGCCTTTACACAGACAGAGTTGAAATGGGATGTCAGCTAGGGCTGGGCCACATCATATTGTTCATGATAATACCAGTAAAAAAAAGCTTGCCCATGCAAATAAATGATGTCATGGTAGGCTAATTTCATGACATAATAAGTCAGAAAGCCCCACCCGTTAACTGCCGAGGACAGATGCTCCCCCTCCCACGCTGCTTTGCTGCTCTGTCTGTCTGTGAAACTGCTTCTGAGCCTCTCTTGAATATCTTCCAAACAAAAAACTATGGACTTATTTGGCCAGTTGGTCCTTCTACACAATTTGATAACATTTCTTCAAAGAGAAGACAGGCTTTAGGTGAGCCGATTTGCCCTGTTGGCATGCACACAGCTGGATATCTCATTGACTTGAAGACTTGATGAAGTATCTATCTCTGCTGTCATCTGTGGATCTAAAGGATGCATATTTAATTGGATTTACGATAACTGGTTCCCGCTTTTTGGATTCAGCTGGTTGCTGGTTTTATCTACAGTTAAGGAAGTCATCGGCAGCAAATTGAGACCCAATCACACTGCTTGCCTTTGTGATGGCTTGGTTCTTGCCTGTGTACCCAGACTCAGTTGCCTTGGGCAGAATGGATCAGATTTCGGGGATTTTTACACAGGTACGTTCCATAGGTGTGTGGCCACATAATTTGAACATTTTCGGAACCGTTTTTGGACCAACACAGACTCAAGGTAGATGTCATTATGTTCTGCCTGTACCCAAAACAACTGTGTGTTTATCTGAATCTGACTCCCCCGGCTGACGAAGGCCACCTTATCTGAATACCCCAGGAGGACATGTAATCTGACGCTCACACCCACCCATTGGGGAACTCCACCATCAACCAGAGTGAACCAGCTGAATAAACATTCTGTCATCATTTTAGGACTCTTGGATTCTCATTAGCGTTGACCTTGTCCATTCCCCGACCTCGAGAATGTTTACGGATCTCATCGGAGGGAGCTGGCTGATTATTCCATCCTTATCAGAACTCTTACAGTGCCCTTGAGAGCTTCTATGAACATTGTTCATTCGTTTTCGGTATCTCCCCCCCTCTATAGAATGTCTACATCACTATGTGCTTATTTGTGCGAGGTGTTTTTTAATATTAGATTTTTTTCTCAGGCAAGAAAAAAGATCTTAATAGGAATTTTTCGCCTCCATTTCCTAATGTGTCTAATTTCATTACCTTTTGTCTGTCTAAGCAGATCTCACTTGTAAATGAGTCTTCGAGGCTCAGTGTGACTTATCTGTCTAAATAAAGGTTGAAAAACAGCAGAATGCCCAAACTGAACCCTATCATCCTAGTCTACTTCATGTTTCAGGTTTAGTTTCCCAGTCTTGTCTGTTCTCCTTGTGATGTTTTTCTGTTAGTCATCATCATCATCATCATCATCATCATCATCATCATCATCATCATCATCATCATCATCATCATCATCATCATCATCATCATCATCATCATCATCATCATCAACTTTAATCAACAGACTCGTGGTCCACAAAAAACAAAAAACAAAAACAACAACATACACAACACATACAGAAAGAATTAAAAAGAAAAAATAGATAATAAAAATAAAATCTTATAAAAGACTTGCATACCAATGATTCCACAGAGCCGACTGATATCTTAGCGCACTGACAGAGGGATGTGAAAACATTACAATAAGACTGTTCATGGAGCTGCACAAACAAAGCATAAACTTGCACATCAAATTTCTCATGAGCGCCTGAAACGTTCTGACATGTGCATTACAGAACATTTCACTTGCACTGCTGAACCTGGGTTTCTTAAGCAGAATTCTCAGGAAGTCATTTTAAGCAACCTTAAGCTTCTGCATGCTAGCTTTTTTAAATTTACACCACAAAGGAGCTGCATACAAGGATGTACAGTAAGCTTTAAACAAACATATTTTTACCTCATTAGTGCACATGTGAAACTTCCTCCTCAGAATGTTTGCCTGGGCGTACAACATGCGACACTGTCAATAAATGTCATCATCATCACATAGCTGGTCAGTGATGTAGTGACCCAGATATTTAGTTTTTGAGCAAACATTTAACTTTTGTCCTGACAAAAAGAAATCAGGGAAACAGAGTTGTTTGTCTGCTTTAGTCCTACATATTAGCACAACCGTTTTCTTAGCATTGTACTGCACATCAAATCTCAGCCCATAATCAGAGCAGATATTCAGTAACTGTTGAAAACCAGCACTGCTGGGCGAGAGGACAGCCAGGTCATCAGCATACATAAAGTGATTAACCAGGGTATCACCGATCACACATCCAGTTTTACAGAGGTTCAATTATTTTGACAGGTCGTCCATATAAATGTTAAACAGGGCAGGTGAAAGAAGCCCACCCTGACACACACCGTTACTCACACCAAAGGAAGCAGAGATGTTATTGTCCCATTTTACATGCATTTTCTGGTTAGAATACCAGTAAACTAAAATTTGTATAATATTATCTTGGACACCTCTCTGTATTAAGGCTGGCTGCTCATATCATCACAGTCCCTGTGACCCACATCTTTAATCTGTCCATAAGCCAAAACTCCATTCCGGATGCTTGGAAAACAGCCTTTGTTCTTCCTTTGCTGAAGGGAGGTGACCCCACCTCACTGAACAATTATCGACCGATCTCTAAACTCTGCATCTTAGCCAAGGTTCTAGAAAAACTGATAAACTCTCAGATCAAAAATTATCTGGACTCATTTAACATCTTACCTCTCCATCAATCTGGTTTCAGGAAAAAACACAGCACAACAACTGCTTCTCTGAAGGTTCTGAATGATGTTGTTGAAGCATTGGATGCTAAGGACTATTGTGCTGCACTTTTCTTAGATCTGTCTAAAGCTTTTGACACTGTGGATCATAACATCCTGTGTCATAAGCTCTCAGAAATCGGTTTCTCTGATCACACCATCGGTTGGTTTTCTAACTATCTTTCCAATCGGAGGCAATGTGTTCAACATAACGGTACTTCTTCCAGCTATTTAACAGTTAAAAATGGTGTACCACAAGGCTCAGTTTTAGGACCAACTCTCTTTACAATCTACATAGCTAATGTAGGTCACTGCATCCCTGATGCATCCTTACATTTCTATGCTGATGATACAGTTGTTTACTGCCGAGCTAAAACAGTAGCTAAGGCTTTCCAGTTACTGCAATCCGCTTTTGACATCATCCAGTCAGATTTGTTCCGTCTCAAACTTGTCCTAAATGCTGATAAAACAAAAGGGATGTTTTTTTCAAGTAGGAAGGCGGTTCCAGCAGATCTTCCTCTGATTTTATCCTCAAATGGTGTCCCTATTGAGTTTGTTGATTCCTATAAATATCTGGGTATACTGGTCGATTCACATCTCTCTTTTAAACTCCACGTGGAAAACCTAGTGAAGAAACTGAAAGTTAAACTGGGTTTCTTTTTCAGAAACAGATCATGTCTAACACTGAATGCTAGGAAACGCCTTGTATCTGTGACTTTCCTTCCCTCCATTGATTACGGTGACATTCTCTACATGAATGCTCCTACAAGCACCCTGCGGATGTTGGATGTTGTCTATCATGGTGCACTAAGATTCATAACTGGCTGTGATTATCGTACCCACCACTGCACCCTGTATTCACTGGTTAACTGGACATCATTAACCTCACGCAGACTCTTCCACTGGTACATTTTCATCTTTAAATCACTTCTTGGTCTGCTGCCCTCATACATCTCCTCCTACATGTCTTTGCGTGAGTGCAGCTACAGCGTGCGCTCTCAGGACATGATTACCTGCAGTGTTCCGTCAGTGAGGACTGAACTTGGAAAAAGGGCCTTCTCCTACTCCGCTCCTGCTTCATGGAATATCTTACAAAAAGATCTGAAGCTCTCGACCTTGACTTCTCTAAATGGTTTTCAGAATCTGTTGGAATCCTGGCAAAAACCAATGCAGATTTGTTCCTGTCTTTGATTTTATACGTCTACCTTATAATGTTTTGCTAGTTTTTTGATACTTTGTAAAAAAAAAAAAAAGTATTTCTCTCTGTTTTTTTCTCTCTTTTGTTTTCTATTGTTTATTGTTTATTGTTTAAGGAAATTCTACCATTGCTGTTCATCGTTCTTTAGTTTTAGCAGGTTGCTTTCGTAAATGAGCCATGAGGCTCAATAAGATTTACCTGACTATATAAAGGTTGAATGAATGAAAGAGAATGCCATGTATCGCAGTCCATAGTCACTCATGTACTGTTTAACTATATTCATGGATTGTCAACTGCGTTGAGTTCCTATTGCATTCAGCCTGTCTATTTTATCATCTAAACCAAAGTTAAGATCACCTCCCAGTACCACTGAGCAATCCATGTGATTTGATAGAGTAGAAAAGAGATCATGAAAAAAAAGCGGTGTCATCCACATTTGGCCCATATGCACAAACAATAATAATAATAATAATAATAATAATAATAATGAATTCAATTTATAACGCACTTTTCATTAGTGAAAATCTCAAAGTGCTACACATTGAATGCTACACACATTCATACACCGGTAGTGGCAGACTACCATGCAAGGTGCTTTCCAGTCCTACCGGGAGCAACTCGGGGTTAAGTGTCTTGCCCAAGGACACAACGACACATGGTGTGGGGAACCGGGATTCGAACCGCCAACCTTCCGATCGGGGGACGACTGCCATTACCACTACGCCACGGCCGTCTCAATATATTTGACTGAACATGGATAATTTTAATATTATATATCTACCGTGTGGATCTATAATTGTGTCTAATACTGTGAAGTTAACATTTTTATGTATTAATATTGCTTCCCCCCTTTGTCTCAAGTTATAGCAGGCTGAAATGACATCAGGAAACTCAGCAGATTTTAGCTCATCCATAGTTGAGGGTAATTTATGATTTTCTTGGAGTAATACAACATCTGCCTTTAATCTTTTAATCTTGTTAAAGATTCTATATTTTTTATGTTGGCTATTGAATGCTCTTAAAAAAACAACAAAATACTGACACAATATTCTTTTTGATTGACAACAGTAGTTATTTGTTCTATTAATTCCATGAAAGCCATTGATGTAGTGTTTTTGCTCTAAATACTGACTGTAACTTAGAATATAGTCTCCTCCAACACAGAAGCAGCTACATTCAGGTGTAGATCAATTAAATTGTGGGCGGCTGTGGTGTAGTGGTAATGGCAGTCGTTCCCCGATCGGAAGGTTGGAGGTTCGAATCTCGATTCCCCACACCATGTGTCGTTGTGTCCCTGGGCAAGACACTTAACCCCGAGTTGCTCCCGGTATGACTGGAAGGCGCCTTGCATGGCAGTCGCCGCTACCGGTGTATGAATGTGTGTATGAATGGGTGGATGGTTGGTATTGTAAAGCACTTTGGGGCTCCTCACAGGGGGCTGGAAAGCGCTATATAAATAAGCTCCATTTACCATTTACCATTAAATATGAGACTCAAAATATATTCCATCAGTCGTATTTCAGAAAGCAATGTGTCCGCCGTCATTGTTGTTGATAGAAATGCCGTCTGTCCACGCGTGCGTGCACGCATGTGGTTCAAACTAAAGCTTAGCGGGAGATGTTTATGTTATCAACGGGGGTCAGTGAAAAACCTCCACTCTGGAGGGTGGATTCAGAAACCTTCGGATTCAAAGAGGGGGGCCAGTGGTGTCGTGTAAACAATCGACAGAACCGCAGAGAGAAAGGTGCAGTTTCACTCAAAATATGCACCGTGTAAACGGCCCCTAAGTCTATAGCAGCATAACAAGCTGACTAAAACTATAGGATTTATGAAAAAAGAAAGTCTTAATCCCAGTCTTCAAACCGGACAATGTGTCAGCCTCACGGACAGAAATTGGAAGTTGGTTCCACAAGAGAGGAGCCTGAGAACAGAAAGATCTTCCTCCCATTATAGTTTTGGAAACTCTAGGAACCACAAGTAAACCTGCAGTCTGAGAGTGAAGTGTTCTGTTAGGAAAATATGGTACAATATGTTCTGTAATATAAGATGGAGCTAGGTTGTTGAGAGCTTTGTAGGTTAGAAGTGAGATTTTGAATTCAGTTCTGGATTTGACAGGGAGCCAGTGGAGAGAAGCTAAAACTGGAGATATGATCTCTCCCAGTAACTCCAGTTAAGACTCTGGCAGCAGCATGTTGGATCAACTGAAGACTTTTTAAAGAACTATTTGGACACCCAGACAACAAGCCATTGCAATAGTCCAGTCTAGACGTGACAAATGCATGAACCAGTTTTTCTGCATCATTTTTAGATGTTTCTAATTTTAGTGATGTTACGCAGGTGGAAGAAGGTTCTTGTAACGTTTTTATTGTGGGGGATAAAAAAACATGTCCTGATCAAAAATAACACCAAAATTTTTAACATGTTAACATTTCAAAGCCAAATAAATAATAAATAAAAATCAAAGCTAAGGCCTGTTTATTTGTCATACATGACATTTTTCGTATGTGCTATGATCAGACATTCACATGTATTATTTGGTAAATGTGACAGAAATTAGTTTCTCTCACACTTGGTTTAACTTTGATTTCATCAAAGAATTAGACTAGCTGTCTACAAGTTAAACTCACTTCTCTCATAAAAATGCTGTTGTCTAACAAAATGTACTGTAATTAAAACTGTTTAAAACATTTAACTTTGGAACAAAATGAAATTTAAACTTGATCAGATTCATCTAAAAAAGCTACGTCTGGTCCTCTGGACTGAGGACTGAGGAAGTCTTTCGGACGAAAGACAAAACGTTTCTACATTTTTGTTTTGTTTTGTTTTTAATGTCCAGAGGACCAGACTTAGCTTTTTAAGATTTTTTTACTTGAATTATTTAGCATGCATCAGGGTATTGATCAGATTTATTTAAAAATATATATTAACTGTTCAAAATATAATACTAATATTTAAATTATGTCAAATAATACTGATGTATGCTGCTTTAACAGATGTTCACCTGTCTACTTTATACTCAGGGAATGCAGCCAAATATGATAAATCATGTGGACATAAATCAAAAACACTTCTCAACCAGGACCAGGTTCAACTGCGAGTTTCAGTCGACCATATAGATAGTACAGAAGAACAGGTCTGATAGTCTGATCCCTGAGACCATAAATGAGTGAAGTCAGACATCTGGGTAGGATTATGATAAATAAATAAAAAACATCCTGGATCCATACAAATACTATCCTTGTAACAGTTTTTGCAACAACTACAAGCAATGGGTAGTAAATGGTTGATGACAGACTGAGACCCAGTTGCACCAGATGCAATAGCAGTGTCTTCTGGGCTTTAAGGGCAGATACTTTGTCTGTAGAAGCTGATTTGGCTGCTAGTACAACTCCAGTATAGGAGAACATTACTGCCAGACCAGCTGAAATAGACACAAAGCAAGTGTAGGCTTTGTCAAAATTTTCACGCAGAGGGTCTGGAAACCAATTAATGTCATAGCAATAGTCTTTCATCAAGAGAGTTCCCAATTTTTCAACAGAAAACTGTAACAAAAAAAGGCACCGAGTGACAATATTCAGTAAACTAACAGTCCAGGTTGTAATGATAGCCAGTGTTGTGTTTCTGATGGTGATGATGGAAGCGTGCCTCAGGGGGTAGCACACAGCTACATATCTCTCCAGAGACATCGCCACCAACGTGAGGGGAGAAATACTTGCAGTTAGACTGGCAAATGTAGTGAGTATACCACATACAGGATACGTTAGTCGGACTCTACAGATAGCAAGCAGGAAGAGAACCTGGCTCACTACCAACTGAGCAGTGTCTGCAACAAGAAGGTTATACAGAAGAACATAACGACAGGTGTCACGAAACACAGATTTACTCCTCAGAGTGAACATCATGGAGCCATTAATGAAGAGAAGCACACACGCTGGAACTGTAGACAAACAAGAAAGTATTACAATTTCCAATACACTCTGATACTGCAATCCTGCAGTGATGTTAGTGTAAGGATAAGAAATATTTGACATGTCAAAAATTTGGATTAAATGTAAAATAAGGATATAAATTACTAACTGGGTGATCGCAATAAAAACTAAAACAAAATATAAATACACTTTTATATTCTAACATCAAATAAAAATTAAACCACCAGTTTAGTCCACCTGCCTGTAAAAAAAATAATAGTAAATAAAATAATACTCTCTGGTTTACACCAAAATTCTTCACTTGTGAAGCAGATACAAACCAGTGCTGAATTCAGTGTGGGCAGAGCTGATCTACAGTGTTTCATTGGCTTAACCTATGATTTATAAGCTTTGACCTGGTAGATTGCTCACATGACATAGCACATGCTTATCAACGTTCCCAAAGCATTGATGGCTGATGTAATCATTCTTTCATCTGTACTTTTTTATACAATTTGGTTTTCTTATTGTTCATCGGTTCCACGGCTTGAGGAAACTTCTGAACCTTCTATAATAATTCTGAGTTAGAATAAAAAGAATTATAATTTTACAATAAATGTGTAATTAGTATATATCAGTTCATCAGTTTTTTTTATAACATTGTGTATTCATCTCTCAATGGGCAAGAGGTGAGATACACAAATAGGTGAGCAGTTCATCACAAAACACAAAATAATGCACACACAATTCAAACAACTGCAATATTATGCATGAATTACTATTAACAAACATTGCCATTATCTCTGCAATTTGGTAACTTTTTCGTAATTTTTGGGTGTATGGTTTGGTTTCATACACTTTATTCAAGTCAGGTCAACTTTATTTAAAAAGCACATTTAAAATAGCAACTGTTACCAAAGTGCTTAACAGTATAAATCAATGGGAGTACTCTAATGAAAATAAATAAATAAAATCGAAAATTAATTAAAGAGAGTCAGAGAGTCTTTATTGTAATTTGCACCGCATGTGGTACATGTGATGAAAACGAGATTATGTACACAGGGTCCCAGTTACATCCAACAACAAATGCAAGAGAAAAACAGTAATAACATCTAGAATTAACTAAGAGAAACATCAACTAGTAATACACTAAGCCCTAATGTAGTAGAAAAACATCATTATAAACAGCAGCACGAACATGAGTCTGTATGAGCAGATGGTCACAGATGAACACAGCAACAAGAAAACAGATCAGCATCAGCATGATGTGATATTTTGCAGTGTTTATTCTTATTATTTATTTATTCATGAGTCTAACAGCCTCAGGGTAGAAGCTGTTCCTCAGTCTAGTGGTTCTACATTTGATGCTCCTCAACCTCCGTCCTGAGGGGAGTGGGGCAAAGAGTGAGTGTGCTGGGTGAGTGAGGTCCTTCATGATGCAGGTGCCTGCATCTGGAGGTGTAAATGTCTGTGATGGTGGGGAGACTGACTCCAACATCTTCTGTGCAGCCTTCACCACTCTCTGCAGAGCTTTTCTTTCTGCAGCTGTGCAGCCTCCATGCCACACGTTGATGCTGGAGCACAGGATGCTCTCCACTGCACACCTGTAGAAGGAGGTGAGGACTGGGCTGCTCAGACCAGCTCGTCTCAGCCGTCTGAGGAAGTAGAGTCTCTGATGACCTTTCTTGATCAGGCTGGTGGTGTTGTTGCTCCAGCTGAGGTTATCATTCAAGTGTACACCCAAGTACTTGTAGCTGGAGACCACTTCCACCGCAGATCCACCTATGTTCAGTGGGGTGTGTGTTTGTTCCTTCTGAAGTCCACAATCATCTCCTTTGTCTTCTTCACATTCATGTGAAGATTATTCTCTTTGCACCAGCTCTCCAGGTGTTCCACCTCCTGTCTGTAGCTGGACTCATCATTGTTTGTGATGCATCCCACCACCGCTGTATCATCTGCAAACTTAACAATATGACAGCCTGGATGTGTGGCTGTACAATCATATGTGAGCAGAGTGAACAGAAGAGGGCTCAGCACACATCCTTGAGGAGAGCCAGTGCTGAGGGTTATGGTGGAGGAGGAGAAGTTGTGGATCTTCACGGACTGTGGTCTGTCTGTTAAGAAGTCTAGTACCCAGTTACAAATGGAGGGGCTTAGTCCAAGTGTAGATAGTTTGTCTATCAGAGTTTGGGGGATCATGGTGTTGAAGGCAGATGTGAAGTCCACAAAGAGCAGACGCACGTATGAGTCCTTCTGATCCAGGTGGGTGAGAGCAGTGTGGACCACGGAAGAGATGGCGTCCTCTGTTGATCGGTTCTCGCGGTATGCATATTGATGAGGGTCCTCGTTGATGTTGACGGTTGCCTTGATGTGGGACATGACCAGTTTCTCAAAACATTTAGCGACTATCGGGGTGAGGGCCACTGGTCTATAGTCATTCAGACCAGTCACTGTGGAGCTCTTTGGGACTGGGATGATGGTCGCGGTCTTCAGGCAGGTGGGAACTGACTCCAGTGCAAGTGAGGTGGTGAAGATGTCAGCCAGCACCTCACAGAGCTGGTCCGCACATTCCTTCAGAACTTTCCCTGGGATGTTGTCTGGTCCGGTTGCTTTATGAGGATTAATCCTTCTGAGACTGCCTCTCACTTCTGCTGCGGTCACTCTGAGATGGTAAATGGTAAATGGAGCTTATTTATATAGCGCTTTCCAGCCCCCTGTGAGGAGCCCCAAAGCGCTTTACAATACCAGCCATCCACCCATTCATTCAGACATTCATACACCGGTAGTGGTAGCCTGCCTTGCAAGGCGCCATCCAGACCTACCGGGAGCAACTCGGGGTTAAGTGTCTTGCCCAGGGACACAACGACACATGGTGGGCGGATGCGGGATTCGAACCTCCAACCTTCCGATCAGGGGTCGACTGCCATTACCACTACACCACGGCCGCCACAGATGCTCTTCATCTGGTGATGAGGTGAGTCTGGTGCTAGCTGGTCTGTTTGGATCTTCAAAACGTGCATAAAACTTATTGAGGGCATCAGGCAGAGATGGGTCCCTGGGGCATTGTTTGTTCTTGCCTTTGTAATCTGTTATGCATTTAATACCCTTCCACATGCTCCGTGGGTCTTGTGAGGTGAACTGTCCCTCGATCCTCTGTGCATACATGGCCTTGGCCTTCTTAATGCCATCCTCCAGTTCTTTCCTGCTCTTTCTCAGCTCCTCTGTATCTCCGGACTTGAATGCAGTGTCTCTGGCTGCTAGCAAGGCGTGGACTTCTTTATTTAACCAGGGTTTTCAGTTCGGGTAGGATTTAACATATTTTTTTATATATTTTTTTAGCATTAAAAGAGGAGTTCTATTTCGTACAAGCTTCGCCCTTTAAGGCCTTCGCTAGTGGGTATATCCCTCCGTGCATAGCGCGCACTGAAAACTTTAGTCCATGCCCACCTGCTGTGGGTGGGCCCCACCGGTCGCATAAATTGCAACGAGACCGGTCAATCAGCTCCCAAATTCATTCAGCCAGCAAACACTGAAGACCTGAAGAAGAAGATGTCCAGCACCATCCGAGTTTGCCCGTCCTGCCAGGTCGCCTACATCATGAGCTTCGACCGGCACAACGTTTGTGAAGGATACCTGGGTCCCCGCCATGTTAAGCTCACCAGCACCTGACGTCCCTGTGCGCTCCTCCCTCCCGAGGAGAAGCAGAGACGTGCAGCCTTATTCAAGGCTATCAGGAATGACGAGTGGCACATGGCGGAGCAAACCTCGCTGGACGACTCCATCGCTTATTTTGATAAGTCAGATTAATCGAATGGTTCACCCGACGGCGATGATGATGGCAGCAGCCCCGCTGCCCCCTCCCTCCTGGAGAGTGTGATGACGGAAGAGGGGCGGCCGAGCGGATGCTCGACACCTTTTGCTCTTCCCAGGTCGGCGACCACCATGCTCCCAGCTATTGGCGCCCTCCTCCTGGAGCTGCCTGCCATTATTCAGGAGGCTGCGGATACGAAGGGCCTTTTTGTCCCTCCCCTTCCACCACCCGATCGGATGACCTGTCGGGAAGGTTTGGCGCCACCGCGGCTCGGCGCCCTGATCCCGTCTGGCCTCGCTTTCCAGCTGTGACGTCACACTGGAACGAGGCCGCAGCCGGCCCTGGAAAATTGAAAGCTCCAGTCTCCACCTTTGCTTCCATCACCAGAGTGGAGGGGTTCACCGAGCTGAATTTTCCCTCGGTCCCCCACCTGGAGCCAAGCCTCGCAGAGGTGTTCGGGGCAAAAGCTCCCAGGATGGACCAGCGACCGGTGCCTCCTGGGAAGCATGACCAGAAACCATCCAGCTCTCAAACAGAGCCCATCAATGCTCTTTTCAGGCGGCAGCTGCGAACAATAATATCACCCTGCTGGCCTACAGCATTTCGATGAGTCTGGAGGAAACAGACCTGCCAGAGGAAACCAAAATCTCTCTGTGCAAGGCTGCTGATGTCATCCTGAACCTCTGTGCCACGGCCACGGTTTGCCTCTCCCACACCGCTGCCTGGATGACAATGATCCAGAGGACAACCTGGCTCAGCCTCACTACGTCCATGCCTGAGAGACTGCAGAAGGACTTGCTGGAAGTCCCCAGCACGTCGGATACGCTGTTTGGGGCAAACTTCAAGACTGCTTGAAAAATGGCAGAAGAGCGAGGAGGTCTCAGAGACGGTCCAACATCTGTTGATGTCATAGTCCTCCTCCCGCCGTCCCACCAGCTGGAGGGATTGCCGTGGCCAGCGGCAACAACAGAGGCGCTCTACAGCTGCAGCAGCAGCCCCCCGTCCGCTCCTCTGCCGGCACCCCCCAGCAGAGAACAGCCACACCCGGCACATCAGCCAGCTGCATCTCAGCGTTTTTCCAGAGGTCGTCAGCAGACGCAGCCCT
Organism: Garcialebias charrua; assembly: GCA_038048925.1. Classification (NCBI taxonomy): domain Eukaryota; kingdom Metazoa; phylum Chordata; class Actinopteri; order Cyprinodontiformes; family Rivulidae; genus Garcialebias; species Garcialebias charrua. The sequence continues at coordinate 17,331 of JBBPBX010038048.1, forward strand.
GGAACAGCCAGCCTCAGGGCCCACGGAGGAGGCAACCAAAGAAATGACTCCTTGGGGGGAGTGTGTTTTAAAGATGTATGTTTTGAAATAAAACAAAAACATCTCTCAGAGAGCAAATCCTCATCTGCTTCCAGCCTGCCTGTCAGATCAACTGATCTCACAGAGGCTTCTCTTTTTCACACATTCCCCACAGATAACGAGCCGGCCTCCTCTAAACAGCTGTTTAAGAGGCGCTACAGCTCAAAACATGTCACAAAGCATTTTTCCTTCATGCCAGTCAAAACTGATGCTGCTCAGCAGATTGAGCCCGGGATAACCCCTTGCTCTCTGCTAGAACCGGTGTCTTTTTTGCCACTCCTGCTCGCTCACCGCGTAGCAGGAGAGAATGTGTCACACCATACCAGCAACAGCAGCCTTCTCTGTTGCGGCATGTCACTCACAAAATTGTCAACGCCCCCTCTCAGTGCATCCCAGCTCACAAAAGTCCTGACGTGAGCCTGCAGCTTGAACGCAGCACAGAGGCGTGCAAACAGCCCTTTTGATCAGAGCCCTCCTTGCCCCCCCCCGGTCAAGCACCGAGTCGGGCGACAGTGGTAGGTGCTTTAAACTGGTTGACGTCCATGACATCCATGGCACGACAAAGTCACGTACACCCACTCTCCAAGCGTTACGCAGAGTGGCAGTGAGTGTGTTCACTGGACAAATGAATGAACAAACTGAAAAGCAAGGGTCATACGTTGCAGTTTGCATCTTATCCCCCACCGATCAGAGGGATTATAGAGACGGTTCTGTCATCTCCAGAACAAAGCTCCTCCCTCCAGTCAGAAGTTCAGGAACTCCTGATGAGAAATGTAATCTCCAGAGTCCCCGACGGAGAGGAAAACACGGGCTTTTATTCCTGCTACTTCCTAGTGCTGAAAAAATCGGGAGAGATGAGACCCATTCTCGATTTGTCCATATCCAACAAATCGATTACGGAGAGGCAGTTCCACATGTTGACAATAAAACAGCTGCTGGAGAACGTTCACCAGAATAACTGGTTTACCTCCATCGATCTGCGGGACACATACTTCCATATCAAAGTCAAAGTAAACTTTTTGTCAAAACTGCAATATGTACAGGACATACACAGGATTGAAATTGCATTTCTCTCAGTCCCTCGGTGCAACAGTAACCATTTAAACACTAAAACACTGAAACATTTAATAAACATAAGCATAAAATGAAATAATAAAAGTGTAATACTGTCCTGAGTTTTTGCATAGTAGTTTTTGCATAGTAGTAGTATGAAAGTATGAAAAGTTACACCAACACTAAAACACTAAACATTTAATAAACATAAGCATAAAATGAAATAATAAAAAGTGTAATACTGTCCTGAGTTTTTTGCATAGTAGTATAAAAGTGTAAAAAGTATATCTATAAAATAAAATGAAAGTTCTGGCATTGACATTTGTAATAGAGTGACAAAGCAGCATATGAAGTTTATGTACACAGTATATGTATGAGGTAGTTGATATTGGTATAGAGGTAAAGTGGCATATGCAATAAGGCTAGTAAAAATAATATAATATATCAGCAGTAGTGTAGATATAAAAAGTAGTGTAAATGTAAACAGTAGTAATAAATGTAAACAGTAGTAATGAATGTAAACAGTAGTAATAAATGTAAACAGTGAATGTAAACAGTAGTATGACTATAGGTAGTAATGTAATACAAACATTAGTGCAAATATAAGAAGTAGTGCAAACTGAATGAGTACATGACCGTGAGTTGAGTGAATAACCCGTTTTGATGACACAGAGTCCACTGTTAATATCTCCATCATCCCAAAGCATAGGAAGTTTCTACGTTTCTCCTTCCAGGGGGTCCCATATCAGTACATCAGGCTGCAATTCGGCTACTCCCTGGCCCCACGCACGTTCTCCAAATGCATGGAGATGGCTTTGCAGCCTTTACGCATGGTAGGAATGAGAATTCTCTTCTATCTGGACAATCTGTTTTTATTAGCCCAATCCAGACAGGAAGCAGCCACACAGACCAGAGTTTTAGCAAAACAACTGTTAAACCTGGGTTTTTCTGTAAATTGGGACAAAAGTTCTGTTCTCCCGTCCCAAATGATTGTTTATCTGGGAGTAGAGCTAAACTCGAACACAATGAGAGCCTGTTTATCACAGCAGAGAGCTGACGCTCTGACAGCTCAGCTCAGCGTCCGTGACAGTCGACTCAGCTCCAGCGCGCATGTCAACCCGGCAAAGTTGTGACAGCTCTGACTGTCATGTGCCTCCTGGGAATGATGTCAGCTGCACACGTGGTCGTAAAACTTGGTTTGCTCAATATGAGACGAATCCAGAGGTGGTTTGCCCGCCTGCACATAGATCCTGTGTGTCAGAAGAGACGAATGATCTCTGTCCCCCCCTCCATGGGAACCGGCCTACGTCACTGGGAAAATCCCTTCATTCTGTCGGAGGGAGTTCCCATCTGCAAACCTACATCACACATCTCAGTGTTCATGGTCGTGTCTCTGTCGGGCTGGGGGGGAGGGGGCACGTGTTTGTCTCAGACGGTAGGAGCACAGTGGCCAGATCACATATCTTATCACATAAACGTGCTCGAGCTGCTCACAGTGTTAAAAGTAATTCAGCACTTTGCCCCTCTGCTACAGAACCAGCATGTACTGATTCACACAAACAACAAGGTGGTAGCAACATACATCAATCGCCAGGGGGTGGCCGATCAACCCAGCTGGTGCATGTTGCGAGACAACGGCTGTACTGAGCACAACAACATCTGCTCTTGATCAGAGCAGTGTACATCCCCGGCGTCCTGAACAGAGGGGTGGACGTTATGGGCGGCCGTGGCGTAGTGGTAATGGCAGTCGTCCCCCGATCGGAAGGTTGGAGGTTCGAATCCTGGTTCCCCGCACCATGTGTCGTTGTGTCCCTGGGCAAGACACTTAACCCCAAGTTGTTCCCGGTAGGACTGGCAATGCCTTGCATGGCAGACCACCGCTACCGGTGTATGAATGTGTGTATGAATGGGTGGATGGTTGGTATTGTAAAGCGCTTTGGGACCCCTCATAGGGGGCTGGAAAGTGCTATATAAATAAGCTCCATTTACCATATAATGTCGAGGGGCGGCCCTCGCCACGGGGATTGGAACCCTTCACCCCAAACTGGTTTCTCGGATCTGGACCAGATTCGGGCGGGCGGCGGTGGATCTGTTCGCCACATAGGAGAACGTCCAGTGTCAGCTGTGGTTCTCGCTGAGTCCATGGGACGACCCATCCCTAGGGGTGGACACTTTTGCACACAGTCCGTGGCCCAAAAAGCTGTTATACGTGTTCTCTCCGGTCCCGCTTATCCCTCGCGTCCTGGATCGTGTCCGAGAGGAGGGGCTATCAGTCATCCTCGTGGCCCCCGAGCGAAAGAACGCTTCATGGTTTCCAAATCTGCAGCAACTGGTGTCGGGCCGGCCATGGAAGCTCGCGTGGAGGAAGGATACACTCCTCCAGGCAGAAGGAGCAATCAGGAACTACCCGAAAATAGGTCAGCACCTCTGGGTTTGGATGCTGAACAGATCCGCCTAGAAAACAGGGGCCTTACACCAGATGTAGTACGAACGATCCAAGACACCCAGCTGCATCTACCACAGTGCTTTATGCATCAAAGTGGGCAGCTTTTCAGCGCTGGTGCGCAAAGAAAGGCGTGGAAGCCACCTTATGTCAGATAGGTTGCGTGCTGTCATTTTTACAGCAAATGATGGACAGAAATTTAGCTTTCAGCACAATAAAAGCTTATGCTACAGCTATTTCTTCCTGTCATGAAGGTTTCAGTGACAGAACAGCTTTTAATCACCTACTGATGAAGCGGTTTCTGAAAGGTGTGCGGAAGCACAGGCCTATGACACGCCCACTCACCCCTCAGTGGGATTTATCATTGGTTTTACACGCCCTGATTAAAGCTCTGTTTGAGCCTTTAAATGAGGGGCCACTTAAATTTCTGTCTTTAAAAACTGTCCAGCAATTGGCTCTGATGTCTGCAAAGAGAGTGAGTGATTTATCTGCTCTCTCTGTTGCTCCCTCATGTCTCAGGATTCAGCCTGACGGCAGCTCAGCCATGTTGCGTCCTAATCCTGCTTTCACCCCGAAAAGCATCATCAGTTCATTCAAATCAAAAACGATTACTCTGGACCGTTTTCATCCCCCTCCTCATGATTCTGAGGAATAGACAATGTCTCACCTCCTCTGTCCTATGCGTGTGCTCTCCTGTTACGTGACGTGCATGGCCGCACTGCTCTGCTCCCAGCTCCTGTTTGTGCATTACAGAGACAGCTCAGTAGGATGCTCTCTGTCTACTCAACGTCTTTCACACTGGCTGTGTGAGGCTATTTTGGAGGCTTATAGATCATCTGGGACGGAACCTCCAGAAAATCTACGTACCCATTCAACGAGAGGAATCTCCTCTTCCACGGCCTTGCATGAAGGAATGTCAGTAGAGGACATTTGTACGGTGGCCGCGTGGTCATCGCCGTGCTCATTTATTCGTTTTTATTTACGTGATGCTTCCACGCTCTCCATGATCAAATCAAAAAAGGTGTTCAATACAGAACAACTGGACTTTATTTGTAACAAACAAGACGTTTCACTTCTCATCCGAGAAGCTTTATCAATTGGGTTTGCAGACAGTCTTCATGCTCCACGCTCCACGCTCTCCATGACTCATTCTGTTCTCAGGGTTCTGTCAGAATGATTATTTATTATTTCATGGAGTTCTAACCTGAGCTTACATCCGTCTGCATGCAGACATAGTGTGACATGTTTTTATTATCAGACACAGTTCATGACTGTTGTTGTTACTGGTCTGTTCTCCAAGCCTCTGGTCCTTCACCAGAGTTCATTCATTCTCTCTGGTGCGCTGTTGCACATGGAGTGCGTAATTATGCACGCAGACGGCTGAGTGAGGAAGTGTCAACCTGCTCTGCTCACTGTTTTTGTTCTCAGTAGCAGACTTGTTATCTCAGTTCCTTTTTCATCTCTTCAGAGTTCATTCATGATTCTCTGGTGTGCTATTACATCCATTGACGGCAAAAAGTTTATTGTTTACTTATGGTTGCCTCCTAAGTGTAATGTAACAGGTTCAGTGATCAGAGATGAAGTGTTCAGCGAGTGACCATCCAAGGCCACCACAGAATTTTTTTTTGTGGAATTAAGTATCTTAATCCCTGACTCGACTGCAAACCCATAGTCAATGAATTCAGTATCAGCCCCGGAGTCAATAAGCACTTTAATGGAGGCGGGTGACTCTGCGTTCAGAGTAAGAGGTGAGGGGAGTTCAGACTCTTGGGTCCTGCTCAGTAAACATCCCCTCACGTTCACTGAGCGGGTCCTTTTACCGTACAGGAGGTGGCAACGTGTCCAGCACCACCACAGTAGAAACAGATTACCCTTGCGTCATCTTTCACGCTCGGCAGGAGTGAGTCGGCTGCGACCTAGTTGCATGGTTTCCTCCGTGGTGGAGAGAGCAGGTCTAGAAGGTTGATTCGGTGAGGCGATAAGCTGCCGATCCTTACCCACTAACCTGGTACAGGTAGTCCCCGATTTACGAGCGCTCTGATCTGCGAGGTTCCAGACTTACGAGCTGCACATTTTTGGAAAAAACGAAAAAAATACTGAGTTTTCATGTGTTTTTTCACTTCAGTTAGCAAGTTAAGCATATAAACACACGTTTCCGATCATTTTTATGCACTCAAAAGTAGTTTTTAGATGAAAATAGAGTGTTTTTAGGTGCGCTAGCGAAAACCGTTCCAATTTACGAGCGGATTTCCGGATTTACGAGCGAAATGGCGGCCGTTCCAAATTACGAGATTTCCGGTTTACGAGCGCCTCGCTGTGACGGATCTCGCTCGTAAATCGGGGACTACCTGTAATAGGCGTGGAGCGTGATCCTTGTTCCCTTGCACGTTCAGCCAGGCGAAGGTCCACCCTAGTGGCTAAATCCTCCAGGTCCTGAAGTGAGTCGGGGTAACGTTTCAAGGACAATCCATCCTTAATGTCATCGTTTAGGCCCCGATAAAAAGCATCAGTGAGGGCTTCCTCATTCCAGTGACTTCCTGAAGCAACGGAATGAAAGTCAATTATGTATTCTGGAACTCGGCGTTTACCTTGTGAGATGGTGAAAAGACGTCTGGCTGCCTCTCGCTCAGGTAGCACTGGATCAAAAACTGCACAGTTCTCTGGCAAAAGTCTGAAAAACATAGCAGCTCGGTGAGTCTAGTTGCCATTCGGTAGTACCCCACCTCTTAGCCTTACTGGAGAGGAGGGAGATCATATAAGCCACCTCCCAAGTAACAGAAGAACGTTCTGAGAATGTTTTGAGAACGTTATTTTTAGGTTACGGGAACGTTCCCTCCTGACGTTCCATGAACGTTAGGGTGTGGAGTTTTCTCGTGGTTCTCAGAACGTTAGGTGAGAACGTTAGGGTAGAACTTTCTTAGAACATTCCATAAATTTTATTATTATTATTATCATTATTATAATATGGATTCATACATTTTAGTGCAAATTATGAACAATCAAAATAGATTCAAAGTTATTTATTCATCTACTGAACAATGTTTTTAACCTCCCAGAGAGAACAATTGCAATCAAACAAAAGTACACTTGTGTTATGTGAACTATTCCAAACTACATTGTCCCTCTCTTTAAACTTAAAAGTCCAGCTTGAACATAAATCAAATTAAATATGTGTTTTGCCATGATTTCTAGCTTTCAAATACAAGTACCTGTACAATACTCTCATTGTAATGAGAAATTTAAGTTGGCTAAATAAATCTCCATTGCACAAATGAAATCTTTCAAGTTTTATTAAAAATGTCCACAATTCTTAAATCAAATCCAACAAAAGAAGCTGAATAATAAATTTGTGACCCATCACATCAAATAGGTTTATTTTTCAAAGTGGTTTGCGTAAATTTAGATAGTAAATAAGATGAATGAATAACTTATCAAATGGTTTAAATTAAATATCTAAAATAAAATCTTCACACCAAATATCAAACCATTTTCCTGATTATTAGCAAAGCAGATCCATCATAAACATTTCTCAACCATCAGGAGCAATCGGTATCCATCATAAACAGTTTTCAACTATCATTATCAAATCACATCATCAGGAGCAATTGACATCCATCAGAAACATGTTGCAACCATCATGTATGAAAAACCAGTGCCTTAGTGTACAGTCCAGGAACTTTAAAAAGCTAGAAGCAGCACAAAAAAAGCATAGAAAATTCCCTTACTTTGATTGAAGTTGAGGTAGACAGGCTTATTAGGTGGTTCTCATGGATCAGATGGAACAGCTTAGCCATTGAGCAATGATTCAACCATGAATGATGCAGTGTTTCCCCTAGTTAACTTGCCATGGCGGAGTGCTCATCTCATCCATGATTTTTGTTGACGGGGGACGGACACGTCTGAGTGCAGCTTGTAGGGGCAGGGGGCATTCAGCACGAGGGGAGAGGCAACGTGAGCGCTCCCTTTAGCTTTTTAGCTAGAGAGCCTGTATTTTGTGCTGCTAGCTTAGTGCTATGCCAGTGCTGGGTGGGTGGGTGGGGGGGTCAAGTTTGGTCTGGTAGGCGGGGTGCTCAGTTCTGTTGACGGGGTGGCGCACCCCGCTTGTATAATGGTAGGGGAAACACTGAATGATGGGTACATGGGAGTCCAGATGTGAGTTCAGGTCAGGTGTGTGGTCTTGATGAGAGCAGGTCTGTCCATCAGGTCAGGTGTGTTTTCCTGTTTTGGCAGCAGTCATTGATGTGGATACATGACAGGGTTAGGCACAAGGTGTTGATGTACAGGTGATGGATGGAGAGGAGCTGCAGGAGGTAGTAGGATGGTGAGCAGAGAGCAAAGGACACAGGTCTGCCCATGAGGTCAGGTGCAACAGGTTTTGTCTGTTGAAAGAGACACAAACATGAACATGTGAAGTTAAAGCAGGGTCATGACCTGCAATAAAAACAGAAAACACAGACAGAAAACAAGTTCAACTCACTGTTAGGCACAAGGTGTTGACGCACACGTGATGATGGAGAGGAGCTGCAGGAGGTAGTAGGATGGTGAGGAGAGAGCAGAGGACACAGGTCTGCCCATGACGTCAGGTGCCAACAGGTTTTGTCTGTTGAAAGAGACACAAACATGAACATGTGAAGTTAAAGCAGGGTCATGACCTGCAATAAAAACAGAAAACACAGACAGAAAACAAGTTCAACTCACTGTTAGGCACAAGGTGTTGACGCACAGGTGATGATGGAGAGGAGCTGCAGGAGGATGGTGAGGAGAGAGCAGAGGACACAGGTCTGCCCATGAGGTCAGGTGCAACAGGTTTTGTCTGTTGAAAGAGACACAAACATGAACATGTGAAGTTAAAGCAGGGTCATGACCTGCAATAAAAACAGAAAACACAGACAGAAAACAAGTTCAACTCACTGTTAGGCACAAGGTGTTGACGCACAGGTGATGATGGAGAGGAGCTGCAGGAGGATGGTGAGGAGAGAGCAGAGGACACAGGTCTGCCCATGAGGTCAGGCGCAACAGGTTTTGTCTGTTGAAAGAGACACAAACATGAACATGTGAAGTTAAAGCAGGGTCATGACCTGTAATATAAACAGAAAACACAGACAGAAAACAAGTTCAACTCACTGTTAGGCACAAGGTGTTGACGCACAGGTGATGATGAGAGGAGCTACAGGAGTATGGTGAGGAGAGAGCAGAGGACACAGTTCTGCCCATGAGGTCAGGCGCAGCAGGTTTTGTCTGTTGAAAGAGACACAAACATGAACATGTGAAGTTAAAGCAGGGTCATGACCTGCAATAAAAACAGAAAACACAGACAGAAAACAAGTTCAACTCACTGTTAGGCACAAGGTGTTGACGCACAGGTGATGATGGAGAGGAGCTGCAGGAGGTAGTAGGATGGTGAGGAGAGAGCAGAGTTTTGTCCTACATTATATACACTCACCAAGTATCAAGCTTTGTGTTAGCCAAAGGCTTTGACTCCACATCTTTATGAGCCCCCGATTGCCTCCCAGTCAAACTTCAATTGGCCAATAACTCTCTCCCGTAGACGAGCACGGCAAGATCTCCAACCAGCAAGGCTGAGCTGGTAGTCCGTAGAGACTTCACCTTTCGCCTTGGGACTTCTACATCCGGCACAACAGGCACCTGCAAAACACATGGATCTTGTTAACCAAATAATGATTAAACATTTATTTACAGTACAGTATTTGGAAATCTATAGTATATATTCATCTTTGCAATGAATATGCCTAAGCCTATTTTCTATAGCTTTATTGCATACCATCAAGGGGTATCATATCACTTCTCATCTATCATTTATGTGTGCAATCAAAAGATGTAGAAATAAATTGTATTGTAATGTTTCCCCAAATACGAGCGAGTTCCGTACTTATGAGTTGCTCGTAAACCGGAAATTCGTACGTCGGAACAAGAAACACGTGTTCTCGTAAGTCCGGATTTTCACTCGTAAGTTGGAACATTTATGCTAGCGCTACTACGAACACTCGTTTTTCATCAAAAACATTCATACTACTTTATAAACATGCTCAGAAACGTGTTTCCAAACAAAAACAAGAAAGTTCATTCTTAGGGTGTTTCCAAACGGTTAGCTAACACACTTTCATCTAAAAACACAAAAAAGTGCTGTATTTTTTACAAATTTACTGCTCGTTCGCCAGCTCGTAAGTCCGGGACCTCGTATGTAAGAGCGCTCGTAAGTCGGGGACTACCTGTATACTGTACTCTTACTTTCAGATGGGCTTGACGAGAGTGTGGAGCTGTAAACACCACCACAGTCACATGCAGCATGACTGTTGGAATGTGGATTGACATAATGTTAGAACAAACCAAGGACCTTATTCTATTCCTTATTCTCATACAGTTTGCACTACTTCTCATACTTGCACTGATGTTTGTATTGCATCGCTGCCTATAGTCATGGTACTGTTTACATTCTCTGTTTACATTTGTTAATACTGTTTACTTTTATTACTACTGCTTATATTTAATTGCTACTGTTTACATTTACACTACTCTAATATCTGCACCGCTGCTGATACATATACAGTGTGCTCTGACCGGTCTTGTTTAGGATGCCCAATGTGCCTTACTGCATATGCCACTTTTTGCCTCTATAACAACATCAACTACTACCTCGTGCATGTACTGTGTACATTAACTCATACGCTGCTTTGCCACTTTGCAAATGTCAATGCTAGAAACCTTTAGTTTATTTTAGTTATACAGGTAGTCCCCGACTTACGAGCGAGTTCCGTCCCTAGGGGGCGCTCGTATGTCAAAAATTCGTAAGTAGGATCACATAGTAAAAAAAAAAAAAAAAAATTTTTTTTTTTTTTACTTTTTTTTTTTTTTATAAATGAATACATGTACAGTACTGGACAGTCACCAAGCACTTAGCCTATCCTAACACAGTTTTTAAAGATGAAGGAATAAGTTGAATTGTCTCCCTTTCACATAAAGGGAGCAAGCTCCCTATGGAGCCTGCAGGGAGGAGGGAGACAATTCAACTGACTCCTTCATCTTTAAAAACTGTGTTAGGATAGGCTAAGTGCTTGGTGACTGTACAGTACTGTACATTTATCTATTTATTAAAAATATACAGTATATACAGTATTTTTATTTTTTATTGTTTTTTATTTATAAATAGATAAATGTACAGTACTGTACAGTCACCAAGCACTTAGCCTATCCTAACACAGTTTTTAAAGATGAAGGAGTCAGTTGAATTGTCTCCCTCCTCCCTGCAGGCTCCATAGGGAGCTTGCTCCCTTTATGTGAAAGGGAGACAATTCAACTTATTCCTTCATCTTTAAAAACTGTGTTAGGATAGGCTAAGTGCTTGGTGACTGTCCAGTACTGTACATGTATTCATTTATAAAAAAAAAAATAAAAAAAAGTAAAAAAAAAAAAAATTTTTTTTTTTTTTTTTTTTAATGAGATGCATGCTCGTAAGTCCGGGACCTCGTAAGTCAGAGCGCTCGTAAGTCGGGGACTACCTGTACTTTTTATACTCTTTTTTTATACTAGTATGCAAAAACTCAGGACAATATTATGTTCATTAAATGTTTAATGTTTTAGTTTTAGTTTTAGAGTCGGTGTAAATTTTCATACTCTTATACCACTATGCAAAAACTCAGGACAGTGTTAGTTTTACTATTTTATGCTTATGTCTATTATTATATGTTTCAGTGTTTCAATGTTTAGATGTTTACTGTTGCACCGAGGGACTGAGAGAAACACAATTTCGGTCCTGTGTATGTCCTGTACAGTACATATTGCAGATCTGACAATAAAGTTGACTTTGACTTTGACTATGGTTGCCCCGTGAAACAATTAAAGCAACATGTTTTGCAGAAAGCTAAAAACTTGGGACTCCAGAAGTGAATCATACATGCAAATAACACTGTGAAATATTTATTGGCTGTTTCTCCCTCTGGAATAATCATGTTTATTTCAGATGCTTATGGTGGTAAATGCAGTGACAGGTTTATAACACAGAACTCTGGGTTTCTGGACTATCTGCGTGCTGGAGATCAGGTGATGGGTGATCGTGGTTTCACAGTGAGGGACCTGCTGCAAGAGCTATGGTGTCAATTTAATCATTCCAGCATTCACACGCAAAGGATGCCAGCTTATTTCAAGTGAGAAGTGAGAAGACATTAAATGTAAACATTTTTCTCAAACATGTACAGTACTGGTGTACTTGCTGTAAACGTAACACAACTCTTAACATGTTTTTTAAAGGATGCAATGTTAACTATATTACATTAGAAAAGTATTTGCTAAAATGATTCATTTATTATGTACAATAGTTGCAAGGTTAGTTTTTTGTGTGCACTATATCAGTTAATTTTGGATTAAACTACTGTTTCTATCTAAATGTCACTTTTTTCATTATCAGGTTTTTAAAGACCTGTCTATTTCATTATTTGTTTTCGTTTACTGTATTTTATTAAAAGTTCTCAAGGTGCTTCATTTGTGAATCAGTGAAGTCTTTGTCAAAAGAAATGTCAAGCTCCAGGTGCTCAGTTGGTGTCCAGATAAACATCTTGCAGCTCAAAAGTCCAAGACAACATCATTGTTAGCTGGACCTGGAGATGTGGATTTTTAATGCTTACTGGACTCTGTGTTTGCCTTAAGGTAAATAAGATTGTGTCCCACCTCTCTTAACATAACAGGACCAACCTTTTAAATGTGAAGATACTGATAAGCTTCAGAGCTTTTCAGATTGCTCATCGCTTCACCATCTGAAGCAACTGTCAACAAAGTAGCTAAGTATGCTAGTAGCTAAACATGCTAGTGTACGTTATTTTCGGACACTTCTTCAAGTCGTCCACCCACCCCTCAATAGCTGTAGGTAGCGGTAAAACTATTTCTCCACATTTGAGTTGTGATCGTTTGTGTTCCCACATATTTTATGACCTAAAACCTCTGACGAAAACCGGTTAGCGCGTTGCTAGCGTGTAAAAAAAGTGCCGGTTCTGACTTTCGGCGGAAGTCGTACACATAATTCGCGCAAGGCATCATGGGGGCTAGGAATAAGGTGGATATGGCTTATTTAAACGCTAGAATAACCTAACCTGCAGTGTTTTACTTGCCTCAAATTATCTGCCTCAGCAGCATACACACCCGTTTTAGCTCGTTGTTAGCTTAGCTTTTAGCAACAGCAGGTTTTGTTCATTCATGTGAACAGAGCTAAAACAGCTAGCAAATAAAGAAAACAGAACCGATTACCTTCAACTTCCAACTGAATGTCCAGTCGTCGTCCAGAGTCAGACCAGTCGACGTCTAATAAAAAGCAAGTTTTACGAGCGCTGAGTCCGAGACAACAACAGCTTCTTGTCCGACAGATGAAAAGGAAATAGCTACATTTGAACGAAGTGCGCGAAGCAAGAGGCGTTGATTGGTTGGATATGATCACATGCTACTTCCCCCGATAAACAAGAGTGGCGTTGATTGGTTAGGACAAAGTTCACATGCAACCTGACAAGCAAGAGTGGCGTTGATTGGTTGGGACATACATGATCAAGTTCTACCCCCAATCCAATCATAACGCATGAAGACCACAAATAGAAAAATGGCAGAAAGCAGTACTTCACGTTTCACGCCTGGAGTAACGCAGAATAAAATTGAATAATGATAATTCATTCATTCAACCTTTATTTAGTCAGGT
>JBBPBX010038049.1:17742-30598 GCA_038048925.1 Garcialebias charrua
GTGGTAGAACCAGATTGTTAAGGTTCAAATATAATGGTTGTCTGAGCTTCTTCTGTGTTAAATGTGCATTTGTTTTATTCAAGTAGTTTCTTGCCAGTTTGTAAAGACGCTCATGTTTCATTAACTTGTGGTTTGTGAAACAGCTGAGTGTGATTGACTTTCTGCAGGACTGGCAAACTGTCCAGGTGTATCCCGCCTAGGCGCCTATCACTTCTCACGAAGGCTTGACGAGACTACAATCTGCTGCAAATCTCAAGATGACAAAGCAAGATTAGACAGTCCACTCTCACTAGGAAATGTGTAATAAAAACATTGATCCACATTTCCAAAACTTGGCAGTGTTACTTTTCACAATTAGAAATTGTTTGATAGTAATGTCTTGATAAGCAGTTGTTTGTCTTGTTATGGGGCAGTGTCTATACATAACAGGAACGTGATAACTATTAAAATGTGTAACTACATATTTGTTGACTCTAACCGTATACTCCTTAATGTCTGAACTTAACCAGGTACATCATTTATAACCCTTACCCCCTAAAGCAAAATAAAATCAGAAAACTATGGATTGACATTGAAAAAAACATCTATCTATAGTAATAAGGTTCAGATTTTAGCCTGAATCTACAGTGCTGGATGAAATCCACACCATCATGATGGAAGCTACTTCTAAACGTTGAAAAAGCATAATGAGACATTGTACAATTATATATATTTTTATTTTTTAGTATTTATAATCTATATCTTCTGTTTTATTGTTGGTACTATCACTATAAACTCAAAATGTGCATTTCAATATTAATTTTATGAAATAAAAAAAGGTTCTTCAGTTTATTTGTATCATCTCCCTTTGATGTGTCATTTCACATTATCAAAAAAATAAAATAATTGTTTTTAAGAACTCGTAAACACTGTGTCGAGAACTAGGGCAGCCTTTTTTCCCCAACACTGCAGAGATGTGCCACACACACATACACACACACACAGATGCTTCCCACAGAGACAATGACAGAGAAAATTAAATGTTGTCTAGGCTGCTTCGACTACAAAGAGTCTTTTACATATCAGGGTGGAGGCACAGAATAAAAACATCTAGCACTGGATACTTTAAACACAAGGTCTTAGACATGCACCCCCGCTTAGTTATTCACTACTGACGTGCGTTACGTACATAAAACACAAACAGGTGTTTAAACAGGAGTTTAAAATGTGCTAAAATCAACTCTTGTCCAAAATAAATCACTTTTTTTTTACCGTATTTTTCAAACTATAAGGCACACTTAAATTCCTTAAATTTTCTCAAAACTGGACAGTGAGCCTTATAATCAGGTGTGCCTTATGTATTAAGTCTGGTTGTGCCTACTGACCTCAAACCGATTTTATGTGATTATTGTGAATGAGTTGAATAAAGTTTGACTTATTTCACTGTTTTGTTTCACTTAATGTGCCTTATAGTCCGAAAAATACAGTAAATACTCTGGTGAAGATTCTCAGTCGTCCAAGACATGATGAAATCCAAAAAGGCGTTCAATGCAGGATCAACTGGACTTTATTTGTTGCAGAAAACGTTTCGACTTCTGTCCAGAAGTCTTTTTCAATTCTGAATGGAAGCTGTGAGAACGAGAAGTTTTATACAGGCTTACAAGTCACGCACCAACATTTTGGCATGTTAGTTAATTTGTGGTGTTTTTTCAGTTTCCAATTTCATATGTTGGTGCGTGACTTGTAAGCCTGTATAAAACTTCTCGTTCTCACAGCTTCCATTCAGAATTGAAAAAGACTTCTGGACAGAAGTCGAAACGTTTTCTGCAACAAATAAAGTCCAGTTGATCCTGTATTGAACGCCTTTTTTTGATTACAGTAAATACTGCACAGTTTCAAATGAACCTAAATAAATTATTGGCATACATACATGATGATAGTGATTTTCCTAAAACACAAAATTGGGCCTATGTAAATTGTGAACTTAGTTTGATTTTCCACCCGTTGATCCTAATTTTTGATGTTTACTTCATATAACATTGATGAAAGCTAATTTACCATCCATGGTGGGCAGTGCTGGGCAGCGCTAATCCAAAAATTTGTTCCGCAATTTCTAAAGCACTTATTGATTTATTTAGGTCCGCAATTTCAAAAGCACTTATGTATTAGCAATGCTAGCGGATGCTAATGCTAACACGCTAACCGCCATTTTGAAGAGGGCATATGGCAAAATACTTTTTTTAATCCAGCAGATTTGACCATTTGAACCGGTTAAGCTCAGAAGAACCTTGTGCTATAAAGTCAGCTAAGAAATATATTTTTTCTCAGCAAAGAAATAATTGTTGTTACCGTGTTTTCATGGAAAGTCCTTATCAAATCCAGACGCGTCGCGTAGGCCGTTGAGAAACATCCATAAGTTCACCCTCCATGTTAAAAACTCTTCGTCTGACTCTTCGAAAACAAGCAATAAGGCTGCAGAGTAACACACTGGCTGCTAACTGAGAGCGCTCGCTCTAGCAAAGAGACTGTGAGGGGACGCTTTTTTGTCACGGACCACATCCGGCGCTGACAGGATATGGTCTGTTAGCAGTCGTCCGGGCCTGTAAATACGTTTTTTCGTTTTTACTGATAGATAATTAGTTATTATCGGTACTGCATTTTAAATAAAAATAGCGCAAATCCGCTTATGAATTATAAAAGTTAATCAAACCGCTGTTACGCTGACAAAAACGTTAGGTCCGCTGTAAGCGGATTAGCGCATTAGCGCTCCCTGGCGGTCGAAGGCCCACCACTGATGGTGGGATTTGAAACTCTCCTACTACCCGTTTTGAGCTCCACATGTATGTTCTGTTGACATACCGAATGGGCTCACAAGTTACCTTTGAACTACTCGCTCTGCTTTGCGTCTCACGGGCGAGTTGCTGGTACAGTGTGTTCAAAGTGTGCACGCACACACCGAATATGAGGCGTTTGAGGGATCTTTCAAAAGCAGCTTAATGGCTAATCCTGTCTTGCAGCGTGCACACAAACACAGAAGGTCATCTCAGATGGAAACATTGCGCACTGTATGGTAGGATGTCAATACTGTAATCCGATTGGTCCAATTGATGGATAGGTGGTTTGGTTGACCTATCACTGTTAACTCAATTATTGCTCCCACACCTTTCACTCGTTCTGTCTACCTCCTTGTCCCTCTCTGTCTCTTTATTCTGGCTCTCTTCCTCTCACTTCCTCCTCATCTTTCTCAGTCTCTCATCTTTTATCTCTCATTTCATTCATGTCACTAACCAAATTAGTTGTTCCCCTTATGGATTTTTCCCTTTATGGCTCTGTATGAATGGAATGAAAGGAGGAAGGGAGGTGTGTGTCCGTGTGTGTGTCAGGCTAAGCTGTTCCTACCAGATGTTTCTCTTTGTTTTATTCTTCCGAGCGCCACACTGTCTGCCTGTCACCGGCAGATACGCAGCTCGGGCGCATGCATCTGTGTTTGTTTGAGAAGGAGAGAGTGATGGAGAGCTTTTGTGAGAGGCAGAATGTGTGTGTGTGTGTATGTGTGGGGGGGTATCTTTATGAGATTAATTACTTTAACATTAATAACTCTGTGTGCAAGTGTCTGCAGGACATATGATGGCTTAAAAAAAGAAGATTTCATATTACAGATTCTCCAACTGACACAGGTACATCAACAATAAATAAAAAGGACAGTGTTTGAGAAGAAAATCTTAATCTATATCTTTAAGATGCCAGAGAGAAAAGTTCAAGACTGTTTTATTATTCAGGTTCACACGTAGAAGCTCTTGCCCCACAAAAATAACTCATTGCCATTTACAAATTCTCTCTTTCAAAGCGCTTAAATCCTCCGAATCCTAATTCCGGTGACACTTTATTCATTGACAAGAGACATTAATATACATAAGTGAAGTGAAACACTTTAACATTTGTATCAGATTACATGAAAATTACATTATAGGGAACTAAAAAGTATGCCTGAGCTTTGTCAGTGTAATGTGTATTATTTGCACTCATCATTATCATTGTCTCCTGTGGGAACGTTCTGCGAGGTCCTTCTGCTCATGTTTGTAATGTGTGATATTAACTGTCCCACGTGACCAGTCAGGGAGGAACAGAAATAACTGGTTGTTTCGATATCCTCAAGGGCTGACTGATATAGAGATGCTATGATATGGTGACGTGCCTTCAAGCAGAGTCCTTGACTCAGATCCACTCCTTCCTGTCTGCAGCGGGCCTTTCGATGGCGGCTCGGACATGGAGGGGAGGAGCTGAGGCCTGGGCTGGAGGTTGTTCTATAAAACCAACTTGTCCGGTCCAGAGAGTTAGAGCAGGTCAGGGTTTCACATGATAAGAGTGTAATCTTGTATTAGTATGTCCTGTGAATTGTTGGACTGCTCTCCAAAGCTTTGTAAATAAATTGGATGAACTACAACTTGGTCTGTTTGGAAATCTCCCTTTTTCCACATTATCTTGCAATTGTAATCTGTTGTCAATTTTTATTGGTTAATTTCTGGGGGGTTTTCAAATTTCCTAAAATTTGATATTCAAACCTAAACACTAACTGAGTGGTGAGGGCCGTGTAACCACTGGTGTTACGTCAGACAGGTGGCTTCTCAAATTAGGGACCCTCCCATCGTCCTAATCTAAATTCCCTGACGGAAGAAAAAAACTCTTCATTTAGATTTCTTTAAGAAACTATTTTGTTTTGGAATAAATGTGTCAACTGTGGAGCTCTTTTATTGGATCATCTAACCGTTCTGTTCATGGCAATTGTTTCTGGTTGGAAGGAAGGAAGTGGATCATCTGTGCATTCTGTACACGCAGTTACCTCCAACACTGCGCTGCTTTTTCTTCACAGGTTTTAAGGACCTTGTCTTCTGCAACCCTCAGTTCTGCTCTTTCCAACAAGGACAAGTTAACCGATCTCTTTAATGCTTCATGTACTGACATTCCGAACTCTGTTGCTCCACTAAAAAAAATCAAATGGACAAAGTCTCCATCGCAGCCACCAATGTGACTCTTAGATGTCAGTGCAGGCAGCTGAGAAAACGGGGAAAGGACAAACAGCAAGTTCCGCCAGACATCTTTAAAGACAGCTTATTAAATGACCAGAGAGCTGTTGAAGCTGCTTTTTTTTATCTAATGTGGTTTTAAACAGTCAGAGACCTCAGGTTCTTTTTAATGTTTTTAACTCTGTTGTGAATCTTTGTGATGATGGTCACGTTGCTGACTCTCCTGAACAGTTTTTTAAAGTTTTCTATTGAAAAAATCTCTGCTCAGAGATCTTTTACAACTCGATTTGACACAGACCCCTCTTTAATTCCTCTGTTCTCGGCTGCCTTCGCACAGTTTGAGCCGGTGACTTTTGTTGTTTTAAAGTTTTTGAAATTCCTTCTAATTCCCATTTGAAGTGTTCCCTCTCGTCTGGTTAAGGAAGTTTTCACACTTTCAGTCCATTAGTTCTCCCGATTAACATGTCCCTCTCATCAGGCTGTGTTCCAGCTACTTTTAAACATGCTGTGGTGCAGCCACTCATAAATCAGAAAAACCTTGACCCAGCAGTGCTCTTAAACTATACGCCTATTTCTAAATGTCCATTTCTGTCAAAAATTTTAGAGGAAGTTGTTTTTAATCAACTTAAGAGATCTTTAACTGCCAACAACAGGGCAGGTCAGGTTTTAAATCAGGCCTCAGCACAGAGACAGCCCGTGTAAGAGTTTTTAATGACCTTATTTTAACTGTTGATGCAGGAAGCTCTGCTGTTTTAGTGCTTTTAGACCATTCTGTCACCTTTGATTCTGTCTCAACATCTTGACATGGCTTGAGCAGGTGGTTGGTATTAACGGCAGAGTTTTATCCTGGTTTCGATCCAGGAGTTTCTGTTCATTTACTTCATTTAGGGAATGTTCTTTATCTGCGGCTGCTTTAATCTGTGGGGTCCCTCAAGGGTCTATTTTAGGTCCACTGCTTTTTAGTTTTTACATGCTGCCTTTTGGGTCCAATTTTAGAAAATATAACATTCCTTTTCATTGCTTTGCCGATAATATTCTGTTGTATTTGCCCATTAAGTCAGAGAGTCACTCCACTGGAACCACTATATTGAACTGTCTGAATTATATTAAAGTCTGGTTGAAATTAAATTTTCTGAATCTAAATGAAAAGTCATCAGCTTTGGTACTGTAAATGTCCTTGACACTCTTGACCCCTTGCTTGGCTTCATACAGCCATTCCACTGCCAGGAGTCTGGGTTATTTTCAATATTGTTTTAAAATTGGACAAAAAGATAAATGCAGTTGTGAAATTCAGTTTCTTCCAAGTAAGATTCCTTGCCAAGATTAAGTCAAATATCTCCCTTTCAGACACCTTGAAAATGTGATGCACACTTTTATTACCTCTCTTATTGTAAAGCACTTTGGTCAACTTATGTTGTTTTTCTGTGCTTTATACAAACTGACATTGACATTGCCAGAAATTATTTTGATTGGCATTTATCTTTAAAATTGTCATGGGAGGTGGGTTACTTGACCCAGGCAATCTAGAAACAAGTACCGTATTTTCCGGTGTATAGGTCGCACCTTTTTTATGGTTTTTTCAAGGCCTGCGACCTATACACAGGTGCGACCTATATATGGCTTGTTATCACTTTCGGCGAAACAAATTTTTAAATCCAGCTCATTTCACAATTACGTTCATTTATTAAGGAAAAGTTCAGCTCAGACATATATTTGCTATAATTTTTATCAAACAAATAATTGTTTTTAAGTGTTAATCTTCTTAAAAGCCTTGCTGTGCGCTCCTGTGGCAGACATTTGCAGCAGAGCTAAACGTAGGTGCGACCTATACACCAGTGCGACCTATCTAGGGATTTTTCCAATCTATTGGTGATAATTGGACAATGCGACCTATACACAGGTGCGACCTATACACCAGAAAATACTGTACAAGTGGAAACTTGGGATCTTTCGAAACATAGTAATAGTAAAACATACAAGAAAAAGTGGGCTCAGTGAAGTTTTGAATACTTTACTGTTTGCCTGTGCTCATATTGTTATATTTATAACCCTTGCACACAATAGTCAGAGCTGTTTGGTCTAAATCATTGCTGCTTTTCATGTTTTGGCCAACTCTGTTACTTGTAAAGTTTTTATAGTAAACTTGAACACAGGCAAAAGCCATGTTACTCCAGGTTCAGGTCCAGCTGATCCTTCCCAGGGGAAGAGGCTAAAGTCTGGAGAGACCTGACTGGCCCTTGGTCCCAAACCTCTGGCCTTCTACACATGGGGTCCATGGGAAAACAGTAAGATAGAGATGAATTGGCAGATTGATGGACGCAGCTAAATATATTTGTAAGCTATTTTTTGCACAAGACACCTCTGAATCCAGGAATTAATGTGGACAAAAAATTCTGGATCTTGTTTTTGCTCCAAGCACAGATGTGGCAGTCGATTAAGTTCATGATAAATTGTTGGCAACTTCGCCAAAGAATCAGAAAGTTACAGGATCCATTTTAAGCCACTTCAGGACTTTTCCCAGGACCCTGGGCAGAAGGTCGTTGCTGTGACAACAGTTTCTGAGGAACACTGTAAAAGAAATAGCACTCGTGGACATCTGTTTGTTTTTTTTCTGTGCATCAGACAGAGGCCTTGAGGGACCGGAAGCTAGCTGCTCTAATTAAATAATCAAAACGCTTTGATTGTGTACACGATTACAGGTTAAGTATAAGTTACACACACACAGATGGACACACAAGCCAAAATCTTGGAAAAGAGCAAGAGAACATCTTGTTCAGGCACTGAATAACTGGCCAGCACTGCAAGTCTTCACAACTTATGTACTTGGTCATAATTCTTTATGTAGGAGTAAAAAACAAGAGTTTATATAACAGTCTTTTTAATGTGCACTTAAAAAAAAATCAAGAATATATTTTATTTAGACTGAACACATTTTGGCATTTTGTCTCATTTAACTGAAGGTTTCATTCTATGTTCCCACATTTTAAGCGCAATCGTAAACTTCAAGAACATGTTTCCGTCTTCCGTTTACATTTATGTTATCTGCTTTATTCTGAGGAGCTTCTTCCCCAATAAATAAATGGCCCTGTCGTGTTTTTGTGTGTCCGCAGGAGCGTGTGGAGTATCTGTTCCTAATCATTTTTACGGTGGAGGCGTTCCTCAAGGTAATAGCTTACGGCCTGCTCTTCCACCCCAACGCCTACCTGAGGAACGGCTGGAATCTGCTCGACTTCATCATCGTAGTTGTAGGGTGAGTGACAAATTAATTAAATCTGCTCCTGGAACGTTTAGCTCTTTCCGTTTGTTCGGAAACGCAACTGGTTTGTAAAATTCATACTTTTATGAAAGCGAAAACGCAACTTGGGGGCTCAGACCAGAATACTCATTCCAAAAGTCCACTTTTGTCTTTATATTAGTGCAAAGAATAAAGAAATTATAAAAATATTAACATTAAATTAATTGTCCTTTTACATTTGTACTCAGTTTAACATTTAAGTGCATTACATATTAAAGAAATGATCAGTGATTGCACGTTTTAAAACATTTATTCAACAAACTGTTTTGTTAAATACCCTGATGCATGCTCCATAATCCATGTAGAGAAATCTAAAAAAGCTAAATCTGAGCTTCTGGACATACAAAAAAACAGTTCTGTTAAAACCCTTTCCTGCATGTTAAAAGTGCATCAAAATTTAGAAATGAATGAATTTTAAATCCATTTTCCACATCTATAAATATGTATTCATTTAAGACCTGTCTGTGAGGGCTACTCCCTCCTTAGCACTTTGAGATTTCCATTAATGAAAAGTGCGTTATAAATTGAATTCATTACTATTATTATTATTATTATTTATTCTTCAAACCCCAATCTGTCCTCTTCTTTTATTCATCTGACTCCAAACAGTTATTAAACTCTGTACCTGCACCCCTTTACTTTTATTAAATGTTTCAGAACGAATAACCCAACTGGATGACTAAATTAAAAAATAAAGTGACTCCGACCTGTTTTTGGTTTTTTCTAGAAATTATTATGCTCCTGTCTGCAGTACCTTTTTTCGTCCATCAGGGGTCTCCATTATACTCAGGCTCAATGTTGCCAGCTGTACGATAATTTTCGTATTTGTACGATAATTTTGCCCTCTGTACGATCAATAATCCCGACAAAGGCCAAAAATACAATAATTTCGCCATTCTGTAAACGTGTAGTTGTGATCGGTTTTCATCAGCCTGTCGCAACTGTCTGTCGGAGTTTTTTTTTTTTTAACCCTGAAGGCGTCTTGGAATTCCAGCTAATCCTGCTTTTCTAAATGTGACAGAAGACTTTCTGTAGAGGTCATTAATTACCACCAGACAATAATGCGTATTGTCTATGGTTCCCCCCAGTACTGACGCCACAAAGCTGTGAGTGCCTGTTAGACGCTACAGTACAGTACTTATTATTTTGTTTATAATGGGTGTACGATAATCCTACATTTCTCACCTGGCAACCCTGCTCAGGCTATACACGAAACAACTGTGTCTTTTCCATAGTTGCCAAATCCGCTTATTTCCAGCGGCATTGGGCTTGTTTTCCCTGGAGCCGCTTTCAAATTTGATCAGCCGCTTGTGGCGGGTTTTTATTTTCGCTTCTCGTGGACATTGAGTCGCTTAGTTGTGCTTGTTTTGAAGGAGCTGATCGCTTCTTTTGTCTAGCGATCTGGCAACCCTGCTCTTCGGGTCGACGCTCACAAGACGACGTGGACATTCACTGGATCTATTCACAAAAGTACGTCTTCCAAATTGGTAATCCACTTTCTCTGCTTCTTATATTGGGAAATACAAGTATGATGCGTTCGGTTCTATATCCTCACAGCCTATACACAAATTATAAAACTACATCTCGTAAACCACGTCGGACCTATGGCTCGTTAGCTTTGCTGTTAGCTGCTAAGTTCGTCTACAAAAACTAAATTTGGATTATTTAAAGTCGATATTGTTTATCTACACGACGCGCCACTGTACGCTTTGTTAGCGAATCCGATGTGAGCCGTCTACCGTTACAAAGTTTTAAAATGTCCGCTGTTAGGCATATGCTATGCTAACGGGAGTTCCACTGCAATTTTCTCACTTTTCCGTTTATCTAAGTGTTATAACCTAAAATTATTGAGATAGAATGTCATAATCTTTTTTGATCAATCCTTCCAGCTGTGACGGTTCATTCGGCCCTAATTAATTTGTCTCGAACTGTCCGCAAATATTTTATTTGTTTATTCAAAAAACCGTACAATCCTGAGGCCTTCTAGCCTGGTTAAAACCAGACCCTCGTCCAGAGCTGAAGTTCTATTTTTTCATTTCACCCACATTCACGCTGTAGAAAATGATCTAGTCCTGTTAAAATGGAGAAGTGTAAACCGTTTTAATGTAACGTTTATTTTTGTGTTTCAGGAACCCAGCACCAACTCCTGAAGAGGTGGAGAATTCGTTTATTACTCTATTAACTGCTGTATCTAAATAAAACTGTTCTAACTTCAGCGCCTCAATGTTTGTTTCATATTTAAGAAGAAAAAGCAATCCATAAATATGTCATACAGGCTAAAAATACAGTAATCATTATTTTCCTCCTTCCATTTTTGAATTCTTTAAAGTCCATGACTCACCATGTTTTCAAATTGCATCGCCATTATTTATTTGTTTATTTAAAAATAATACAGGAGCGTTTATTTATATGATAGAGAAATAACACTAAATGTGTTATTTCATGATTTCATGATTTATAGCAGATTTTTAGCAAAAGCTCCGGGAAGATCTGCCCCTCTCTTTTTCTCTCCCCGTGGGTCGGGAGTTCAGAAGGTAGCCGCACAGCAGAGCTCTGAGCACAGCAGCGGAGCTCTGAGCACGCGTGCCCCGCAACAAGGCTGGACAGAACCGAGCCCTGAGTCTACGACCAGAACTCCAAAGGTAACCGCAGAACGGGAGCCAGGGAGAAGACGAGAGAGGCCGCGCGGCTCTTGCTTCTCTAGGCAGAAGCTGAGAGGCTCTGAGAGCAGCGAGCAACAGTCGCAGCGGTGTTATATCTTATTAAAACGTCTATAAAATAAATAAAAAATAAAAACAGAGCACTGGTCCAGTTGTACACACAAATGCACCAAGAAATATGCAGTTTTAACTCCCATTTTTTAAAGTTATGTATGTGAACAATTAAATAAATAACAAGTAGGACCGTGCTTTTATTGAGGCAAAAAATATTGTGATATCAAGGTATTTTACTTAATAATTTCTGTATATAGCCTGTTTCAGCTTTTTCTGCTAATTCTACATTTTTAATCCAACTTTTCAGCCTAATTTAGCAAAACTATGCTCTTGTTTAGCTATTTATTTATTTTTATTTTTTTAAATTATTCTAATTAACTTAAACTGTTTATTTTCATTAGACCAGTGTTTTTCAACCTTTTTGGAGCCAAGGCACACTGTGTTTTCACTGAAAAAATCACGAGGCACACCACCAACCAGAATTGTAAACAGAGATACTGTACTCTATCCACCTATATTAAATATATAGTCATTCTTATCATAGTGTCTTGGATAGAAATAAAATGAACAGAAATGTATTTTTATCATATTTTATATTTCTTATTTCAATGTGGTCTTGTGACTGTTACATGCTCAAAGCAGCAAGGGGCGATATGTACCATTTAAGTTTACCGGTATATATATATATATATATATTTTTTATTATATATATATATATATATATTTATTATTATATATATATATATATATTTTTTTTTTTTTTTTTTTTTTTGGGTACTTCATTGTGTATTTTATGAGTGTGGACAAAGTCAAACACTAAAGCTGTTTAGAAAACCACTTGGTTTCTAAACTTAAAAATATTTAGATCACAGATCAAAAATTTAAACTGAGAGCCTGTATCATTTTAAGGGAAAAATATGTTTCAAAATTTCATAGCGTCTACAAATCCCCCCCAAAAATTGGGATAAAACCATTTTTCCCACTGTGCTGTAGTAAGTGGACCACTTATAGTTTTGGCCCCCTCTCGGCCCCCCCAGCAATAAAAGTCTAACTCCGCCACTGGTCCAGAGCAGCACAGCGCTGCAGAGAGAGAAAGACAAAGAGAGCCACGCGCAGTTTGGAGAGCAGAGACAAGTCACGCAGGTGAGGCAGGCATTGACTCCTCACATGGCAGGAAACCATTATTTTAGAACATAAAAAAGATTTAGTATTCTGTGACTAATTCTATTCTATTTTTATCTGGTCCAGGAACTCTTATCAGATTATTTTATCAGCGAAAGTCAGCGCGTTTTCCTCAATTTTTTCTTTTTTTTTTTCACTCAGTCCCACACTTTATTTATTTTATTTGTTTGTGGGTTTAATTTTTTTCTTCACTCAGTCCCACACTTTATTTATTTTATTTGTTTGTGGGTTTAAATTTTTTCAATGCCTTCATTCCTAATGTATTATAATGTATTTACGCATGGTAATATACAAATACATCACCTCACCAGATCCCGCCTCCACTTATCATAAGTCAAATTATAAGTGGATTTAATTGACACTGTTTTATAGTTAGCCACAAACCTAACAAGATTACAGTTGAACTTAGTCTCAGAGTTACAGGAAACGGCGGCGGATAAATTATTTATTTATCCTAGAACCCCTTTCCCTCTGTTCCAAACGCCCGTCGGCATTTGGTTGGCTCGACCATTGCGTGTTTTTACTCTGGGATCTGGAGTCTTGGCTGGAAACTTATAATTCTACTTTTAATTGTAACGTTCTTTTTCTTTTTACACGTATTAACCCTGGAGTCCAAACACTGAGTAAAATTTGCCTATAAAATTTCCAATCACAGATTTCGT
>JBBPBX010038050.1:0-18058 GCA_038048925.1 Garcialebias charrua
TTCTTCTCAACAAATGGAGTCCTTGATCAGAACAACAAACATGACATGTTAAAAAAGCTCTACAGGAATGCTTTGTTTCCGATAACTGGATCTGCTTCAGTTCCAAAACTGTGTTTTTATAGCATGATTTTATTTTGATTTTATTTTATATTTTATACATGATTATACATTATATTTTATACATGATTTTGTTATGCGTGCCACCTCTGATCTGACTCTGTTCAAAACCAGACTGAAGACCCACTTGTTCAAAAAAGCTTTCAGTGTGTAACTTTTATTACTTTGGTATTTTAGTATGTAGCATTTTTATTTCCATTGCCTCATTTTATTGCTGTTGTTTTTTATTCTATTTTCACTGATTTATTGTACCAGTTTTTATATTTTCTGTCCTGCTAAGCACCTTGGTCAATGCAAGGCATTGTAGGAAGGTGCTATACAAATAAAGTTTATTATTATTATTAATTTTTTTGTTGACATTTGCAAAAACAGCTGCTCCTCCTGATCCCTTATCAAACCTCCAAGCTGCGAAAAAGCCCCGTCGTTGTACATCAGTTGCTTGTGAATGGGAGTGGTCACACAGCTCAGCTTTCATGCCTGAAGATATATTAAGACGGGGACGCACCCACACAGGTTCTTCCATCTGGAGCCAGCTGTAAGCCCGGTGATGGACACTGACATTGGACCTCTCCTTTCAGAACCTCACAACCATACTGGCAGTTGGCCATGGCACAAGTGCGAGCATCTGATGGAAGAATAAACACACATCATAACTCATGCATGATTCTGTTCTCACCCACACCTTTTCTTCCTCTCACATCTACACACATACAGTACTTCTCCTCTGGCCAATCTGTAGGAGCCAGACGACTTCATCTGTGTCTTCGGATATTAGCCAGCTTGACCCCAAGACACCACCGGCAGAACAGCACACACACTGCTGTTATTAGATTTCTCTGTTGTGTACTTGCTTTGTGCTCACACACCTTTTGCCTGAGCAGTTCTATTTCCACTTTTTTGAATCTTACATCCAGGATTGATAATCCATCTGCACCATATTGATGGTGGCTGTGGGCAACCCTGCTGCTGAAGATCAACATCTTCTAAAATAATCATATAATGGGACGTTTTTTGTTCAGCATTCTCCTGATGAATTCCAAACCCTATAAAGGAAATTAAAAGCAGGGCTCCTGCTGATGTGGCTCTTTTTAGCTGCTGTGGGCTCCCTGGAGTACAGTTTGATGACAGAGGCAGGCTGGGCTGATTAAATGCCACAGAGATGCATTGATCAAAGCCGTAGCAAGGGAGAGAAAAGAGGGGCAGCAAGGTGTTTAACACCATCATTGCAAAAACAACACCCAGAATGAGTTCACCTCGCCTCGAGTGGTGTGTGCAGCACAGCCTTTAAAAAGAAGAATTCACTTTCTATCTGTAGAAAAGTGCTAATTAGAACAAGGTAGAGGGAGTGACCCTGTGCTCAAGAAGGATGGAGAAAACAGTTATCAGGTGGGAAACAGATATTACAGGGAGATGTGCACGGGCAGCAACACATTACCTCAACGCATCTAATAAAACCTAAAAAAGACGTTTTAATTTTTCATTGTATGCCTGTAAGGCGGGGTCTTTGTACAGCAGAGCTACTATAATGAAGCAGATCAACATAGGGCTTAATGAAATGATTGAAGGGAGCTGTCAGAGGTCCTCCATCAGGAGGGATAATGTACTCGATGACAAGAGGTGCCATCAGTAACACATCTACATTTATACTGAAGTCATGTTTCAAATGTTTGGAAGTGCCATTCTGTGGAAAAGTTACAGTAGATGGAAGGCTGTTTCAAAAAAGATGGGAAGGTGAATATGTTTCTGCTTCAAGGAGAGAAACCGGTACATCTTTTGTGTTATGAGGCAGTGGCGGTCGTCAAAGAGTACAACGTCGGCATTTTGACACCAAACACGGAGCTAAGTATGCCAAAGTGAGCTTTTAACCCATGGCATAGTGGTAGTGGCAGCCAACCCCCGATCGGAAGGCTGGAGGTTCGAATCCCGAGTTCCCACACCATGTGTTGTTGTGTCCCTGGGCAAGACACTTAACCCCAAGTTGCTTCCGGTAGGACTGGCTGGCGCCTTGCATGGCAGACTACCGCTACCGGTGTATGAATGTGTGTATGAATGGGTGGATGGCTGGTGTTGTAAAGCGCTTTGGGGCCCCTCATAGGGGGCTGGAAAGCGCTATATAAGTAAGCTCCATTTAACCCTAATGTTTAGTGTTGAGTTTATTATACTTAGTTTAGTTTAGTTTATTTTATTTATTCATTTTATATTCAATATAAAAATACTTATACTGTACATACAATATGAAAAGAAAAAAATTTGAGGAAAAAAGAAAAACGAACATAAAATGAAAGGAGGCAGTGAGAAGAAAAAAATCTTATTTTAACTGCCCTTTTTTTCCAAATAAACAAGCAAAATCAATCAAAAAAACACACTGAAGTCAAGCAATATTTCTCAATGAGTAAATAAACAAGCAAAATCCATCAAAAAAAAAACACTGAAGTCAAGCAATATTTCTCAATGAGTAAGTGAATAACAACATCAACTTCATAACCTATCCAAAAATCTACAATACAATATACAAAGAAACAGCATTTTTAGTATTTAGTCAACATCTTAGATTTAACCATTTTTTAAAACACAATCATAGATTTGGCATATTTAATATCACTATCCAATTTATTCCACAGATCAACTCATTGAATGGAAATAATTTGTCCCTTTAGGCTGGTTCTATATTGGGATTTAACAAAAATCTCAGTTCCCTTTAAACTATAACAACACACGCCCTGTACACACGTAGCTTGGTGTTTGAAAAACGAATATCTGCACAAAAAAATATCTCTGTACATACATGTTCGGATATTTAAAATGTTCGTCTGCATGTTCCCGTTTATTTTCACCACAGAGCATTGTAATGAATATGCCAAAGCCATAGGTGGCAGTGTAGTGCAGTCACAACCCTTCAAAGCAACCACAACTTCCTGTTATTATATATTTTTTTCATTCGTTTGTGTGGACAGACGACGCGAGATTGAACTACTATTAAATACCGTGTTGGAATACAAAGTTAATAAAACGCAGGAAAATGCCAACTGGGAATCATGTTCGACTGGGAATCATGTCAGAGCAGGTATGTTGACATCTAGCGCTTTTGTTTAGAGCAGTGGTCCACAAACTACGGCCCGCGGGCCAGATCCGGCCCGCCTCCACATTTGGTTCGGCCCTCAGAACAATACCAGAGAGCATTTAGATTTTTTTTTTCAGATGTGTATTTGTATTTGATAATAAAGTTGGACTTTTGCAATAAAATGTTCCTTAGTTATGAACTATTTTGAACTATTGTTCCACATTTAATTTATTGTGTCAGCGTTTGGGGAAAAACGCTGACACATCCAAAACGTGACATTCTGTTCCACCCTTCTGCGGTCTGTGCCCCTATCTGGCAACCCCCAGAAAAAAAATCCTAAACCCGCCCCTCTCAAAGACAGAACGGAATAATGGCGAAAAGATTAGGTAAGAGAAAAATTGATTCAGAATGCAGGGCATTTAAGCTGCAGTGGACAAATGATTATTTTTTTGTTCAATGCAAAGAAAAGTCTGTCTGTCTCATCTGTAAAGAATACAATCTGCGGCGACACTATGAATCCCGTCACAAAGACAAGTATGATAGCTTATTTATTTTATTGTTTATTTATTATTTATTTGATTGTGCTTTCTGGAAAACAATACATTTTTACATTTAGGCACTCCTGCAATCGTCACACTTTTTCCTGTTACAAACTGACTCCGGCCCCCCACCAGAGAAGGGAAAAGTTATGTGGCCCTCACAGGAAAAAGTTTGGGGACCCCTGGTTTAGAGCATTATGTGACGTCAGCGCCGCACGAGCTGCCGCAGAAATACGCAAATCTCCAGTTCTGAAAGTCCACACGCAAACCCGAAAGCGGAGAATTCTCAAATCTCCACTTTGGTCGGAGTTTTTTTATTATTCATTTATAGTTACATCAACCGGAGTTCACGTGTGGATGAAAGGCCAAACCGCATGATAAACTATTCGGTTTTACTGATATCCGGCTACTTATGTACAAGGCCTCAGTCTCTTAACAAAAAACTTTTGAACATTTGAAGACAGTAAGGCATTTTGTGCTTTGTAAATTAATAATAATATATTATAATCCACCAAATAATAACATTTTAACAATTTAAGTTGTTCAAATAATATATTAGATGGATGACAATATGGTTTGCCTGTAATTATCCTCACTGCTCTTTTTTGTTGAGTAAAAACGGGCATAGTTGTGGTCTTACATGCTTTCCCACAAACTTCAACACAGTAGATTAAGTGTGGTAAAAAAAAATTGTATTGTATAACAAATACAGAGCTTTGGCATTAAATAAATCCTTGACTTTATACAACACTGCATTTGATCTAGCTAACTTGGTTTTGACCGAATTAAAGCTACAGTCCGCAGTTCTGTAGTGTAGTCTGTAAGTTGTCCATCCATCCATCCATTTTCTTCCGCTTATCCGGGTCAGGTCGCGGGGGTAGCAGCCTAAGTAGGGAGGCCCAGACTTCCCTCTCCCCAGCCACATGGAGCAGCTCCTCTGGGGAATCCCAAGGCGTTCCCAGGCCAGCCGAGAAACATAGTCCCTCCAGCGTGTCCTGGGTCTTCCTCTGGGTCTCCTCCCGGTGGGACATGCCCGGAACACCTCACCAGGGAGGCGTCCAGGAGGCATCCTAACCAGATGCCCGAGCCACCTCAACTGGCTCCTCTCGATGTGGAGAAGCAGCGGCTCTACTCCGAGTCCCTCCCGGATGACTGAGCTTCTCACCCTATCTCTAAGGGAGAGTCCAGACACCCTGCGGAGAAAACTCATTTCAGCCACTTGTATCCGAGATCTTGTTCTTTCGGTCATAACCCAAAGCTCATGACCATAGATGAGGGTGGGAACGTAGATCGATCGGTAAATTGAGAGCTTTGCCTTTTGACTCAGCTCTCTCTTCACCACGACAGACCGGTACAGCGCCCGCTTCACTGCGGACGCTGCACCTATCCGCCTATCGATCTCACGCTCCAGTTTTCCCTCATTCGTGAACAAGATCCCGAGATACTTAAACTCCTCCACTTGGGGCAGGACCTCCTCCCCGACCCGGAGAGGGCATGCTACCCTTTTCCGGCTCAAGACCATGGCCTCGGATTTGGAGGAACTGATCCTCATCCCGGCCGCATCACACTCGGCTGCAAACNCAGCCTAAGTAGGGAGGCCCAGACTTCCCTCTCCCCAGCCACTTGGAGCAGCTCCTCTGGGGGAATCCCAAGGCGTTCCCAGGCCAGCCGAGAAACATAGTCCCTCCAGCGTGTCCTGGGTCTTCCTCTGGGCCTCCTCCCGGTGGGACATGCCCGGAACACCTCACCAGGGAGGCGTCCAGGAGGCATCCTAACCAGATGCCCGAGCCACCTCAACTGGCTCCTCTCGATGTGGAGAAGCAGCGGCTCTACTCTGAGTCCCTCCCGGATGACTGAGCTTCTCACCCTATCTCTAAGGGAGAGTCCAGACACCCTGCGGAGAAAACTCATTTCAGCCGCTTGTATCCGAGATCTCGTTCTTTCGGTCACAACCCAAAGCTCATGACCATAGATGAGGGTGGGAACGTAGATCGATCGGTAAATTGAGAGCTTTGCCTTTTGACTCAGCTCTCTCTTCACCACGACAGACCGGTACAGCGCCCGCTTCACTGCGGATGCTGCACCTATCCGCCTATCGATCTCACGCTCCAGTTTTCCCTCATTCGTGAACAAGACCCCGAGATACTTAAACTCCTCCACTTGGGGCAGGACCTCCTCCCCGACCCGGAGAGGGCATGCTACCCTTTTCCGGCTCAAGACCATGGCCTCGGATTTGGAGGAACTGATCCTCATCCCGGCCGCATCACACTCGGCTGCAAACCGCTCCAGCGAAAGCTGTAGATCACGACCTGATGAAGCCAATAGGACCACATCATCTGCAAAAAACAGAGAAGCGATTCTAAGGCCACCAAAACGGATCCTCTCAACACCTTGGTTGCGCCTAGAAATTCTGTCCATAAAAGTTATGAACAGAATCGGTGACAAAGGGCAACCTTGGCGACAGTGGCGGACTTAGACATTTTGAGGCCCCAGGCAAACCTTTGTAAAGGGGCCCTCCCCCAAGTCAGCCTAAATGTACCACTAGGCCCTGCCCTGAAGGTAAAAGATTTTCATGTTCATACTCTAATACAGGGGGAGTGGTGGCGCAAAGGTTAAGAAGGTGAGCTTGTGATCGGAAGGTTGCCGGTTCAAGCCCCGGTACAGACAACATCAAAGATGTGGGTGGGATAAGTGAAGCGGTCACACTTGTATCCACCCTCATCTGCCCCACTCTGGGCCCTTGAGCAAGGCCCTTAACCCCCACCATCTGCTCCCCCGGGAACCCTAGATATCAGCTCTCTGCTCCACACAGAGGGCTGTGGTTGCTCGGTGGTCTGTGGTTGTGTCAGGAAGGGCATCCGGCGTAAAAACAACTGCCAAATCTTCATGCGACCAGTTCGCTGTGGCGACCCCTAACGCAGGGAATAAAGCCGAAAGAAGAAGAAAAAGAAAAAAAAAAACTCTAATACAGTACTGGAACTAGACAATAAAAACAACCATTTTTTTCTCTACTTTAATGAGGTACAACTATTCTTTAAAGTCTTTTTATGTTTTTCCGCTCCACTTTCGTATCTTCACGTTGGCTTAATCTGTTTTCCATCTCCTCTGTCTTCCCGCTCAAGCATACTGAGCACTTCCTGGATTTTTGGGTGATGTGTAACGCTCATTAAGGCTAGGCGCCTGACCACGGCCAGATATGGTAAATAGGCAGTCAGAAAAGGTTCAGCTGAGGAGCCTGTTGTGTGAATAAAACACCATCAGACAAGAAGCAAGTTTTAAGTTGTTTGTATTGTATAGACTTAGGAAGGTATTTATAATAATATTGTTTGTAATAATAATCATTTTCTTTGAGTATAACCAATAGACAAAATAGACAAAATACACACAACAAAACAGACCCTAATTACAACCAATAGACAAAATACACACAACAAAACAGACCCTAATTACAACCAATAGACAAAATACACACAACAAAACAGACCCTGATTACACCCAAGAGTTTTTTTTTTCTATTTTAAATCAGTTCTTGAATCCCGGATGATTAAAGGTCCATCAATCAATAATCTGGTAGTTTGTATTTCTTGATCCAGGGTAATATGTCCAGAAAAAAACAAATAGTTTGGTGCAATTTAAGTCCTACCGCACAACTGCGGTGATCCGGTAGCTTGCCATCCTGGGTGGGAACAGGGGGTGAAAAAAAACCTGACCTAAACAAGGTCATAAACAAAACAAAAATTAGCATTACTATATACACAGGACTAAACTGTTATCAAAAATAGTTAAACATTCACATAGTTAAACATTCACAAAAACAAATAAAATAATTCCAGCAGGTATTTTTCAAGAATCATTCAAATGTCCTGTTAAGCACCTTGGTCAATGCAAGGCATTGTAGGAAGGTGCTATACAAATAAAGTTTATTATTATTATTATTATAACTTCAATTCAAAGACCACATCAACAGTACAGATCAAATTAGTTACAGATCAAGTTTTAAAGTGCACTTCCAAGTTGTATCCAAGTTTAATTCATATAAGAGTCAATTAAGCTTAATTTACTTCAATATTGTTTCAATAAACAAATAATTTCTTTTTTGTTGCTCAACCCAAAAGAAATTAAACCAATTCCAAATTCTATAGGCCGTCAACAGATTTAATGAAAAGTAACTAAAATGATCCTAAAAGGATGAAATTACAAAAATCAAAGGATTTATTTAATACCTTACGTATATATATTCTATTCGGCCACAAAATTAACAAAAAGAGAATGATCTTTTAATCACTAAGACCACTTTTAAATCTCAAATACATAAATGGAGTGGGCGTTTCGCCACCGCATTTCTATTTCATAAAAGGAACCCAAATACATAAAACGAACGACTCACCGTCGAGTGGTTGACACAAAACACCTAATACAATCCTCCGGCCGCGTTAATTTGGCTTGATACAGCGGGGTTCTCTCATGATTTATGAACACACCGAGCGCAACCAGCTAGCCACAGCGTTAGCAGTTCAATAATGGCGGAGTTCACCTCTGACCCGGAAGATGTCAAGATGGAATAGTCCATGTTAGTAGGGGGATACAGAAATCGACCATTTTTTGTATTGCGTTTTTTATTATCGTTTTCATCGTAACTATAATTATTTTTATGTTAAACGTACATTAACAAGCAGGAGCAATGTTAGTGATGTAGGTGACTGGCCGGGGCGGGGCCCTTGCTGATTGGGGGCCTAAGGCAACAGCCTCGTTCGCCTATATGGTAGATCCGCGTCTGCTTGGTGGAGTCCAACTCTCACTGGAAACGAACCTGTTTTACTGCCGGCAATGCGGACCAAGCTCTGACACCGGTCGTACAGGGACCTAACAGCCCATATCAATGGGTCTGGTACCCCATACTCCCGGAGTACCCCCCACAGAACCCCCCGAGGGACGCGGTCGAATGCCTTCTCCAAGTCCACAAAGCACATGTAAACTGGTTGGGCAAACTCCCACGTACCCTCCAGGACCCTGCTGAGGGTGTAGAGCTGGTCCAGTGTTCCACGACCAGGACGAAAACCACACTGCTCCTCCTGAATCCGAGGTTCGACTATCCGACGGACCCTCCTCTCCAGAACCCCTGAATAGACCTTACCAGGGAGGCTTAAGAGTGTGATCCCCCTATAGTTGGAACACACCCTACGGTCCCCCTTTTTGAATAGGGGAACCACCACCCCAGTCTGCCAATCCAAGGGAACTGCCCCCGATGTCCACGCGATATTGCAGAGTCGCGTAAGCCAACACAACCCCACAACATCCAGAGCCCTAAGGAACTCAGGACGAATCTCATCCACCCCCGGAGCCTTGCCACCACGGAGCTTTTTAACCACCTTGGCGACCTCAGCACCAGAGATTGGAGAGCCCGACCCAAAATCCCCAGGCTCCGCTTCCTCAGTGGAAGACGTGCCAGTAGGATTGAGGAGGTCTTCGAAGTATTCCGCCCACCGACTCACAACATCCCGAGTTGAGGTCAACAGCACGCCATCCCCACCATAAATGGTGTTGGTCGCGTACCGCTTTCCCCCCCTGAGACGCCGGATGGTGGACCAGAATCGCCTCGAAGCCGTACGGAAGTCATTCTCCATGGCCTCTCCGAACTCCTCCCACGCCCGAGTTTTTGCCTCAGCAACCACCCGAGCCGCATGCCGCTTGGACTGCCGGTACCTATCTGCTGCTTCCGGGGTCCCACAGGCCAAAAAGGCCCAATAGGACTCCTTCTTCAGCTTGACAGCATCCCTCACCACCGGTGTCCACCACCGGGTTCGAGGGTTGCCACCACGACAGGCACCAACAACCTTGCGGCCACAACTCCGATAAGCTGCCTCGACAATAGAGGCGCGGAACATGGCCCACTCGGGCTCAATGTCCCCCGCCTCCCTCGGAACGTGTTCAAAGCTCTCCCGGAGGTGGGAGTTAAAGCTCCGTCTTACGGGAGACTCTGCCAGACGTTCCCAGCAGACCCTCACAATACGTTTGGGCCTGCCAGGTCTGACCGGCATCCTCCCCCACCATCGGAGCCAACTCATCACCAGGTAGTGGTCAGTTGACAGCTCCGCCCCTCTCTTCACCCGAGTGTCCAAGACATGCGGCCGCAGATCAGATGAGACGACAACAAAGTCGATCATCGAGCTGCGACCTAGGGTGTCCTGGTGCCAAGAGCACATATGGACACCCTTATGCCTGAACATGGTGTTCGTTATGGACAATCCATGACGAGCACAGAAGTCCAACAACAGAACACCACTCGGGTTCAGATCAGGGGGGCCGTTCCTCCCAACCACACCCCTCCAGGTCTCACTGTCATTGCCCACGTGAGCGTTGAAGTCCCCCAGCAGAACAAGGGAGTCCCCAGGAGGCGCACCCTCCAATACCCCCTCCAAGGACTCCAAAAAGGGTGGGTAATCTGCGCTACCGTTTGGCGCATAGGCACAAACAACAGTCAGAGCCCGTCCCCCCACACGTAGGCGAAGGGAGGCTACCCTCTCGTTCACCGGGGTGAACCCCAACGTACAGGCACCAAGATGGGGGGCAACAAGTATGCCCACTCCTGCTCGGCGCCTCTCACCAGGGGCAACTCCAGAGTGGAAGAGTGTCCAACCCCTCTCAAGGAAACTGGTTCCAGAGCCAGAGCCATGCGTTGAGGTGAGTCCGACTATTTCTAGCCGGAACCTCTCAACCTCACACACTAGCTCAGGCTCCTTCCCCACCTTATTTGTAAGTTGAATAAGTAAAAAAAAAATCAGTTATTTAACATTAAGGGGTAGTTGTGTTTATTTTACATTGCATTTAGTTGAATTTAGCTATACAGTATTTATACTGTCTTACAGTTGCACCTGGCCTTTTGAGGTCAACCAATATGCCGATGTGGCCCTCGGTGGAAATTAGTTTGACACCCCTGATCTACAGTTTACAGAGAAAGCCCTGTCACCTCTGAGCATACGGTGAGTTTCTGGAACTGAAAGAAGCATCTGGTCTGCTGATCTCAGAGAGAGCAGTGGGACATATGGCTGTAGGACAGTGAGATAAGATGGAGCGGAACAGTTCAGAGATTTAAAAACACACAAGTATTTAAAACTGGATCTGAAGGTGAATGGGTAGCCAGTGCAAGGAGGCCAAAACTGGTGTGATGTACTCTCTATGGCCTGTACCAGTTAAAAATCAAGCTGCAGCATTTTGGACCAGCTGTAGCCGTGTAATGGAGGACTGACTGATTCCGAACAGAAGTGAATTGTAGTAATCAAGCCTTGATGTTATGAAAGCATGGATTACTGTCTCAAGGTTCTTTTTGGATAGTATGGGCTACAGCTTAGGCCCTGTTTACCCAGACACGGTGGGGGGAAACAGAGGTTTTGGGTATGTTAATTAGAGGAAAAAGATTTGCGTTGACACGAGCGAATTCTGTGGATATGACTCCCCCCGCCCTCATGAATTCACTGTAGTTACCATGCCGGGCCATTAGATGGCGCTGTGAATTTTTGAACCTTCACTAATGCGCATGCATGCTGCCTCGTCTGTTTTCCTCTGGGGCTAAAAGTTCAGCTAACAACAAGTTGTTGTCAACAAGTTAACAACGAGTTAAAGCTGGAATTTGGATAAGAGTCGACAGATTTGACACCAAGCGGGACCCGCTTCATCTAACAAGTTGCACACCAGACGCTGAGCGGACCAGAACCGAGTTGACGATGTTGGACTTTAGTCCGTGTAAATCAGCTGAGTTACAGCAGGTAAACAATGTTCTTAATAATTTTTCCTTGTGTTTACTTCGATCACAGAACAACCAACTGAGGTTTTATTTTTATTTTTTTCCTGCGAGGTCGATAAGCTGTCGTTCCAACAAACGGACCGGTTCGGATGGGACTCACTACTATCCATCAGGATGAAAATAGCAGAGTCCAATTCATTAAAGTTCGGTTAACATGTTTTTAAAAGTGTTCAATTTAATTCTCAGTGTTTGTGTGATATACAGTTTGTGGTGTTGAATAAATAAATAAATAAAATATCAACCTGGTGTCTTCAACATGCAGCATGTTAGGCTTTGTTTAAATAACGTAACAAGTCCAGATAGCTTCATTTAGCTCAGATAAATTTATATATCTCCCACGCTAACATCAATACTGTTTATTATTGTTAAACTGTTATTATTTAGCACATTTAGTATGTTATAGTGCAGCTTGACATGTGTAATATCTGCCTGCCTCGTTCAATAAACAGCAACATAAGAACTGGATCCAGCTGTGTCTCTTTAAGCACAGATGCAGGTAATTCAGGTGTAGATTAATTAAATATGAGACTCAAAATATATTCAATCAGTTGTAGTTCAGAAGGTGGTGCGTGTCCAGTCCACAGCCATTATTAGAAATGCCGGCTGTCAGTGCGTGCGTGCGTGCGTGCGTGCTACGCGCATATAGGTCAAACAAAAGCTCAGTGGGAGATGTGTACGTTATCAGCGGGGGGTCAACAAAAAACCTCCACTGTGAGAGATGAGTTCAGAAACCATTGGATTCAAAGAGGGGGGCTACTGGTGTTGTGTAAATGATGAACAGAACCGTAGAGAGAAAGGAGCGGTTCACTCAAAATATGCGCCGTGTAAACGGCCCCTTAGACAGCCGCCTCAGCTGGAAAACAAACAGGATTTAACAATCATGTTTATGTGGCTGTTAAGTTTCAGGGCAGGGTCCATTATCACCCCCAGATTAGTGACCCTTTGTTTCCCTAGCGGGGCTAGAGAGAGAAGGTCAATGTTGTGGTTCGTGAATGAGCCATTGGGATGGAACAACATGACTTCAGACTTCTTCTCTTTAAAACATAAGAAGTTTGAAGCCATCCAATCATGGATGTCAGTCAGGCAGTCAAGAAGAGGTTGAATAGAGCGTGAGCCTCTGTGCCTCAAGGGGAAGTAAATTTGACAATCATCGGCGTAGAAATGAAAAGGTATGTTGTGTTTGTGGAAAATAGCACCTAGTGGCAGAAGGTATAAAGAAAAGAGAAGGGGACTGAGGACCCCCCACTGACCCCCCACTGAAGCGCTACAGATGCTGAACTGAAATCTTTGATATTGACACAAAAGATCAGAGAGGTAGGACTCAAACCATTTGAAGGCTGACCCTGTGATGCCCAACCATTGCTCCAGCCTAGAAATGAGGATGTTGTGGTCGATGGTGTCAAAAGCGGATGTAAGGTCCAATAAGACAAGCAACACAGAATCACCTGTGTCTGTGGCTATGAAAATGTCATTAAAAACCTTCAGTAGAACAGTTTCAGTGCTACGGATAGATTTGAAGCCGGGTTGGAACAACTCTAGGATGGCGTGGTCATCCAAGAAACATTTCAACTGAGACTCAACAATTTTTTCCAGTAGTTTAGAGGTGAATGGGAGTCTGGAGACAGGCCGGAAGTTGGACACCACCGAGGGGGTCAAGGTTAGGTTTTTTTCAGGAGAGGCTGGACAGCAGCATGTTTAAAGATTTTTGGGACTACACCTGAGGATAAACTGCTATTCACAATAGCAAGAATAGAAGGACCCAGAGTAGGAAAAACCTCCTTTAGTAGTCGAGGGGGGACCACATCAAAGGGGGAACCAGAAGGCTTCATGTTGCACATGACTTGCTCCAGAGAAGACAAAGAGATGGGCTCAAAGTGGTCAAACACAGCTACACACTGAGATGGGATGGACAGGTCATGAGCTGGTGGAGAAATGAGTGCCCAGGTGTTCGCAACTTTTTCTAAAAGGAAATGGATGAAGTTTTCACACAGTTCAGTTGAGGCTTCCAGAGGTGAAGGCTCACTGAGGTGTAGAACTGCGTTCAGGGTGGAAAAAAGATCTTCGGGGTTGTGGGAATTGGAGACAATTTTATCAGAAAATAATTTAGATTTAGCAGCTTTAACGGTTTTCTGAAAGTGGCGCCAACTCTCCCATAACATTTGAAACAAAACCTGCAGCCTGTCCTTCTTCCACCTGCGTTCTGCTCTCCGACACTGTTGTCTAACAGCTCGAGTGACGTCATCCAGCCAAGGCTCTAATCTAAGTTTCATTTTTCTGGTTTTAAGGGGAGCAACATGGTCCAAACCATTTAACCAGACAGAGTTAAACTGAGAGGTTAGCTCCTCGGTGGAAGGAGACACCAGGAGCTGTTCGATCCTCTCAGAGTTAAAAGCTTCATTGAAACTAGCAGCAGTGAAACAGTTAATGGCACAAGTGATACATGCAGGAGTGCACAGCTTAGCAGTAGGACAGGGGGGGTGAAGTCAAACAATACAGTCATGTGATCTGATCATTTGTCACCGATTACCAAATTAGAAACAGAGACATCACATGTTAAAACGATGTCCAACGTGTGACTGTGTTCTAGGCTGGGACCGTTTACCTGCTGAGTTAAATTAAAAGAGTCCAATAAATCTAGAAAGTCCTTCACTAAGGGCTTCTCTTGACAATACACATGGATATTAAAGTCTCCAATAACTAACACGTGTGTGTATCTCAGTGTAATATCAGCCAAACAGTCAGAGAATTCACTTATGAAGTCCTTGGATCTCGGGGGGCAGTAGATGAGTATGCACAGAACTGGAGGGGAATGTACGAGTTCAAAGATGCTATGCTCAAAGCTGGGGCGGGAAACAGGGATGGCAAACTGTTTACAGGCAAAGCTTGCTTTAAAGACTGTTAATAATCCACCCCCGCGCCGGCCTGATGGCCACAGGGCATTAAAACACAGACAGTCCAAAGGTAATTCATTCATTCAACCTTTATTTAGTCAGGTAAATCTTTTGAACCTCATAGGCTCATTTACGAAAGCGACCTGCTAAAACTAAAGAACAATGAACAGCAATGGTAGAATTTCCTTAAACAATAAACAAACAAACAATAAACAATAGAAAACAAAAGAGAGAATTTTTTTTTTTTTTTTAACAAAGTATCAAAAAACTAGCAAAACATTATAAGGTAGACGTATAAAATCAAAGACAGGAACAAATCTGCATTGGTTTTTGCCAGGATTCCAACAGATTCTGAAAACCATTTAGAGAAGTCAAGTTCGAGAGCTTCAGATCTTTTTGTAAGATATTCCATGAAGCAGGAGCGGAGTAGGAGAAGGCCCTTTTTCCAAGTTCAGTCCTCACTGACGGAACACTGCAGGTAATCATGTCCTGAGAGCGCACGCTGTAGCTGCACTCACGCAAAGACATGTAGGAGGAGATGTATGAGGGCAGCAGACCAAGAAGTGATTTAAAGATGAAAATGTACCAGTGGAAGAGTCTGCGTGAGGTTAATGATGTCCAGTTAACCAGTGAATACAGGGTGCAGTGGTGGGTACGATAATCACAACCAGTTATGAATCTTAGTGCACCATGATAGACAACATCCAACATCCGCAGGGTGCTTGTAGGAGCATTCATGTAGAGAATGTCACCATTACCAATTGTAATAATTCCACCAAGGTGCTGGACTCACCATCTGATAACCAAGATTCCGTGACGTGAAGAAAATCCAACCCCTCATCTTTAAAAAAGTAATTGAGGATGAAAGTCTTATTGGATACAGACCTTGCATTGATTAAACACATCCTAATGGGGTCAAACGCAGACACAGCCGTGGTGGGGGGAGCGTGCGCCAGCGGGCGCAGATTTTGAAGAACAGCTTCTCCATGTCAGCTTGTGTGGTGCGCAGGTAAACAACTCCAGTTGTTTACATGGACTGTGTACACGGGTAGCTGTCCAGCAGCTGGGTCCCTGGAGCACCACGGGTCAGAGAGGTGATGATCAGATCCAGAGCGAGCCCCATTACTCTTGACAGAATAATCCACACGGTGCCTCAGTTTCACCAAAAACCCTGCACGCTTCCCACGACGTCTGCAATGTTTCCTCCTGGGAGCAAGGCCAGGGTCACGTAGAAGAAATGCAGGAATCTCGGACAGAACTAGTGGAGGAGAGTGCTGACTGCTGTACAAAAACTCCGCAGGCATGTCAGCAAATGTACGGATCTCCAAAAGTGCCTGACGATCATACTGTAAATATGATTCGTACACTGCACAAAGCATTGTAAAAATAATAAAAATAGAAGAAAAGCAGAGAGCGAGGGACGGCAAGCCCTACACACCGGCGCCATCTTGTATGAATATTGGTCCCCAACCAAACTGAGTTTACTGGACTATCAGGTGTGAAAACAACCTAACTTTATCTCCCAGTCCTTCAACCTGTTCTTTACTGCTGATGATTTAATTCCTAATTTTCTCCATCCCCGTCACTCCGAAGGAGAATCTCAACATCTGGCCCCAGCACTGGATGGTCATGATGTTCAGGTCCTCAGCAAGCCTGCTTCTGGTTTGGACATCACTGCTTGCGCTCAGGAATGTGTCTGACTTGGCTTCACTCAGACCAGCTGTTAGCTCAGGA
The DNA here is from genome assembly GCA_038048925.1 of Garcialebias charrua. Taxonomy (NCBI): domain Eukaryota; kingdom Metazoa; phylum Chordata; class Actinopteri; order Cyprinodontiformes; family Rivulidae; genus Garcialebias; species Garcialebias charrua. The sequence continues at coordinate 16,144 of JBBPBX010038050.1, forward strand.
ATATGGTCAGAACTCAGCTTTATTTCTATAAACAGATGTTATTCAACGAGCTCTCTCCACCAAATGGAGGAAACTGTTCAAAACGCAAATAGATCTGAGATTCTTTTTTTTATAATGACGGTCTCATTGTAGCACTTACATGTTTACAAAGCAGAGGAGACAAAATGAAAAGAAAACATTTTTACACATTCATGGAAACAGTGTGAACAATCACAGTGTGTGTGTGTGTGTGTGTGTGTGTGTGTGTGTGTGTGTGTGTGTGTGTGTGTGTGTGGTGAGTGTGAGTGTGTGTGAGAGAGAGAGAGAGAGAGTAACCGTGTTTCCATCCATTTTCATTACGAATTTTAAGCTAATTTTTGAAATCTCGCAAATATGCAAATACAAATTAATGCGAAGCAGAAGTGTTTCCATCTACTGGCTTGTAGCGCATCTACCAAGCCACGCACAGCGTCATTACGTCAGACGTCAGCGTCATTACGTCAGACGTCAGCACTGCGCATGTCTACAGTAAACAGGAAGTAGCGGTTGAAAACAGAACCCGGCCACACATCTCGTCAAAATGGAGAGAATATTTCAGGTACGTGTTGCTATCGGGCAAGTTGTATTTATTCTGTCATGCCAACTAGTTTTAGCGATGTTACATGTTGTCCGGAGCGGAAACAGCTGAACGTCACGTGACGTGAATGTTCGCTACGGCAGAACTGAGTCGGAAAATCTGTTTCCATCTGTCGTTTTGCGCATCTGCTCATTTTCGAAGATCCCAAAAACCACCTCAAGCGAGCGTATAAACTTTTTGGCGAAGTTGAGGAAGTAAATTCGGATTTTGCCGTTTCCATTAAGCTTTTCTGCTGCGATACTTCAAAATGCGCAGCTAGAAACCTTGATGGAAACACGGCTAGAGAGAGAGAGAGAGAGAGAGAGAGAGAGAGAGAGAGAGAGAGAGAGAGACTTACTTCCACATGTGCCATCAGGCAGCAGCATGTGCCCATTAAGGCAGTAGCATTTGTAACTCCCGTATGTGTTCATGCACCTGTGCTTGCACGGCCTCGGCTTCAGCCCACACTCGTTCAGGTCTGCAGACAGAGATAGATAAGTTGAGTGGACAGGAAGGCCACCCTCATTTACTAGGGATCGGAGTGTGTGTGTGTGTGTGTGTGTGTGGGAAGGGGGGGGGGGGGTTAGGCAATGAAGTCAGCTACTTCAAGCCTAACCAGTGTGTTTGTAAGTGTGGGTTAGAGGTGTCTGATTGTCTGTCTGTATGTGCGTTAATAGGCTAGGCTAGGATGATAGAACTTTATTGAACCCGCAGGAAATTGTTGTGCCAGAGTTTCAGTACAAAGGAACATACACAAGGAATCACACAAGAAATAAAAACATAACAGAGAATATAAAAAAAACAGAGAATATAAAAATACCAAAATTAAGGTCTGAAACAGGTCAGTTGCAGACAGAAACATTACAATGTTTATTGTATAACAGGATTACTTTTATTGTCCTACAGGTGGAGGAGTTGAAAAGTTTGATAGAGCTTTGGAACCTACGTCACTGCGTTAGGGGGCGTTTGGGGGTGTTCCTGTCTCGACCACCAAGTTTCCTGTCCTCGGAAAAAAACTCTGAAGTTTGTCTATGATGTTACCGCTGTATCCTCCTTCATAATGCTCTAAACAAAGCGGACTGTATCGTGAAAAACGTCTCCCAGATGACAAAAAATGCTACATGGAAAAAATAGGTAAAATTAGTTTGAAAAAAGAAGAAAAAAAAAGGAGCAGAGACCCGAAGAAATATTTGCCTCCACTGACATTTTAGCAGACCTGGTCTGTGTCAGTGCTTACACCGCAAATAATTTAAAGAATTAAAAGTCACTGGGACAGCTTGTCCCATCTATGAACAGCTGGGTAGATGATATGGACATTTT
>JBBPBX010038050.1:18274-30598 GCA_038048925.1 Garcialebias charrua
ATATATATATATTATAAATGTATTAAAATACATATATATTACAGATTTATGTTTCTGTCTTTATATTCACCATTTTAATTGTGTGTTCACAGGTTCTGCAATCTCAGACTCTGAGCCACCAGAACACTGTGTAACAGTGTGTCTACACACAGGGCAAACAAAATGGAGTGTGAATCATGAGGGTGGTGCACAAAAGACCTGCATTAAAAATACAGTTAGCAGTACAAAAATCTAAAAGTTAAATCATGTGGTTTTATCAAAAACACCAACTCCTGATGGACTCACAGTGTGATTGCTGCTATGGGGTGCTGTTTGTAAAATTGAACAGTCAAAAGTTAATATCAATGTTTGTTTGTTTTTAGCTTTTAGTAAGAAAAAAATAGGGGTTATTTTTTCAAAGTCATATTTTCACCATGTTATTCATACATTTATAAATATCATAGTTCCCAACTAAATATTTAATTTGCAAAATAAATATTTAGTTCACAAACTAAATACTTAAATATTTAGGTGTAAACTAAATATTTAATTTATACCTATTTATTTAGTTTATTAACTAAATATGTAGGTATAAATTAAATATTTAATTTACAGCTAAATATTTAGTTTATTAACTAAATATTTAATTCATACCTAAATATTTAGTTAGTAAACTAAATATTTAATTTGGTTACTAAATATTTAGCTCAGACCTAAACATATATTTTACAAACTAAACATTTTATTTCTAAAATAAATATTTAATTTGCCAACTAAAAATTTAGCTCGGACCTAAATATCTATTTTACAAACTAAATATTTAATTTTCAAAATAAATATTTAATTTGCAAACTAAATATTTACCTCAGACCTAAATATTTAACTTCATGGTAAATGGTAAATGGAACTTACTTATATAGTGCTTTCCAACCCCCTATGAGGGGCCCCAAAGCGCTTCACAGTACCAGCCATCCACCCATTCATACACACATTCATACACCGGTAGCCGTAGGCTGCCATGCAAGGCACCAGCCAGTCCTACCGGGAGCAACTCGGGGTTAAGTGTCTTGCCCAGGGACACAACGAGGTATGCAGTGACCGGGGATCGAACCTGGGACCTTCCGGTTCTGAGCCGGCTGCCCTGCCTGTACACCATCTCGACCCCAGTTAATAGTTGATAGTTAAATATATAACTTGTGAGCTAAATGTTTAACTTGTGAGTTAAATGTTTAACTTGCAGAGCTAAATATTTAGTTAATATGCCGATTCCTTGCCAAAAAATGAATGTGTACTTTCAAAATAAAAGCTGAGCTCATGTGACGTAGCATTCAGGACGGATCCGGTGATAACTGTGGAAGGCTTAGTAAGTTTTGTCTATGGCTGTTTCTGCTGGTTATCCATCCATCCATTCTCATCCGCTTATCCGAGGTCGGTCGGCAGGGGTAGTAACCTAAGTAGGGAGGACCAGACTTCCCTCTCCCCAGCCACTTGGGCCAGCTCCTCCGGGGGGATCCCAAGGCATTCCCAGGCCAGCCGAGAAATATAGTACCTCCAGCGTGTCCTGGGTCTTCCTCTGGGCCTCCTCTCAGTGAGACGTGCCCGGAACACCTCACCAGGGAGGCGTCTAGGAGGCATCCTAACCAGATGCCCGAGCCACCTCAACTGGCTCCCCTCCATGTGGAGAAGCAACGGCTCTACTCTGAGTCCCTCCCGGATGACTGAGCTTCTCACCCTATCTCTAAGGGAGAGCCCAGACACCCTGTGGAGAAAACTCATTTCGGCCACCACTATCCGAGATCTCGTTCTTTTGGTCACAACCCAAAGCTCATGACCATAGACGAGGGTAAGAATGTAGATCGATCAGTAAGTTGAGAGCTTCGCCTTTTGACTCAGCTCTCTCTTCACCACGACAGACCGGTACAGCGTCTGTTTCACTGCTGACGCTGCACCTATCCGCCTATCGATCTCATGCTCCATTTTTCTCTCTTTCGTGAAAAAAAACCCTGAGATACTTAAACTCCTCCACTTGGGACAGGACCTCTGCCCCGACCTGGAGAGGGCACTCTACCCTTTTACGGCTCAAGACCATGGCCTCGGATTTGGAGGAGCTGATCCTCATCCCAACCGCGTCACACTCTGCGGCAAACCGCTCCAGCAAAAGCTGTAGATCATGACTTAATGAAGCCAATAGGACCATATCATCTGCAAAAAACAGAGAAGCTATCCTAAGGTCACCAAAATGGATCCCTTCAACACCTTGGTTGCACCTAGAAATTCTGTCCATAAAAGTTATGAACAGGATTGTGACAAAGGGCAACCTTGGCGGAGTCCAACTCTCACTGGGATTGAGTCCAACTTACTGCTAACAATGCGGACCAAGCTCTGACACCGGTTGTACAGGGACCTAACAACCCATATCAAAGAGCCTGGTACCTCATACTCCCGGAATACCCCCCACAGGGCTCCCCACAGGGCTCCCCAAGGGACGCGGTTGAACGCCTTCTCCAAGTCCACAAAGCACATGTAGACGGGTTGGGCAAACTTCCATGCATCCTCCAGGACCCTGCTGAGGGTGTAGAGCTGGTCCAGTGTTCCTAGACCAGGACGAAAACCACACTGCTCCTCTTGAATCTGAGGTTCAACTATCTGATGGACCCTCCTCTCCAGAATCCCCGAATAGACCTTACCAGGGAGGCTTAAGAGTGTGATCCCCCTGTACTTGGAACACATTCTACAGTCCCCCTTTTTGAATAGGGGCACCACCACCCCAGTCTGCCAATCCAGGGGAACTGCCCCCGATGTCCACGCAATATTACAGAGTCGTGTAAGCCAACACAACCATACAACATCCAGATCCTTAAGGAACTCCGGGCAAATCTCATCCACCCCCGGGGCCCTGCCATCGAGGAACTTTTTAACCACCTTGGTGACCTCAGCACCAGAGATTGGAAAGCCCGGCTCAAAGTTCCCAGGCTCCACTTCCTCAATGGAAGACATGCCAATGGGATTGAGGAGGTCTCTGAAGTATTCTGCCCACCGACCCACGACATCCCGAGTTGAGGTCAGCAGCACACCACCACCACTATAAATAGTGTTGGTGACATACCGCTTCCCTCCCTGAGATGCCGGATGGTGGACCAGAATCGCCTCGAAACCATACAGAAGTCATTCTCCATGGCCTCTCCAAACTTATCCCACACCTGAGTTTTTGCCTCAGTGACTACCTGAGCTACATGCCACTTGGACTGCCGGTACCTATCAGATGCTTCCGGGATCCTACAGGGCAAAAAGGCCCAATAGGACTCCTTCTTCAGGCTTACAGCATCCCTCACTGCCGGTATCCACCACCAGGTTTGCGGGTTACAGCTACGACAGACACAGACAACCTTGAGGCCACAGCTCCGATAAGCCGCCTCGACAATAGAGGTGTGGAACATGGCCCACTCTGACTCGATGCTCCCCTACCTGCCCCGGAACATGTTTGAAGCTCTCCTGGAGGTGGGAGTTAAAGCTTAGTTTCAGGGAAGACTGTGCCAGATGTTCCCAGCAGACCCTCACAATATGTTTGGGTCTGCCAGGTCTGACCGGCATCCTCCCCCATCATTGGAGCCAACTCACCACCAGGTAGTGGTCAGTGGACAGCTCCGCCCCTGTCTTCACCCGAGTGTCCAAGTCATGCGGCCTCAGATCAGATGAGACAACAACATAATTTATCATTGAACTGCGACCTACGGTGTCCTGGTGCCAAGAGTACATATGGACACCCTTATGCCTGAACATGGTGTTTGTCATGGACAATTCATGACAAGCACAGAAGTCCAATCATAGAACACCACTCAGGTTCAGATCGGGGGGCCATTCCTCCACTCTGGAAGGTGGGTTCAGAAACCTCCCACTGCACTAAAAGGCCTAATATCCGGGGAGATACAACAGTATGCAAGTCTATGTATCCGCCACATATCCAGTATGTTTCCGGTGATATACGGGGAGTTCTCATCTGTAACAGATCCTAGTACAGGATATCCCATGTATACCCATCTGTGATAGATCCTAGCACTGGATATTTTCTGGATACTCATACATGATCAATCCAAGTATAGGATATTTTCTGGATACACATCTGCTATAGATCCTAGTATAGAATATTTTATGTATACCCATACTTGAGATATCCTAGTATTGGATATTTTCTGGATACCTATATGAGAAAGATCCTACTATTGGATATTTTCTGGATACCTATATGAGAAAGATCCTACTATTGGATATTTTCCATATACGTATCTGTGATAGATCCTAGTATTGGATATTTTTGGATACCCAAACATAATAAATCCTAGCATTGGATATTTTCCAGATACAAATCTGTGATAGATCCTAGTATTGGATATTTTGTGGATACTCATACATAATAAATCATAGTATTGGATATTTTCTGGATACACATCTGTGATAGATCCTAGTATTTGATATTTTCTGGATACCCATACATAATAAATCCTAGTATTGTATATTTTCCGGATACACATCTGGCAGATCCTCATATTGCATATTTTCTGGATATCCATACATAATAAATCCTAGCATTGGATATTTTCCGGATACACATCTGTGATAGATCCTAATGTTGGATATTTTTTGGATACCCATCTGACAGATCCTCATATAGGATATTTTCTGGATATCCATACATAATAAATCCTAGCATTGGATATTTTCCGGATACACATCTGTGATAGATCCTAATGTTGGATATTTTCTGGATACCCATCTGACAGATCCTCATATAGGATATTTTCTGGATACCCATACATAATAAATCCTAGCATATGGATATTTTCCGGATATTCATCTGACAGATCCTAGTATTGGATATTGTCTAGATACCCATACTTAAAAAATCCTAGCATTTGGATACTTTCCGGATACACATCTGTGATAGATCCTAATATTGGATATTTTTTGGATACCTATACATAGTAAATCCTAGTATTTGACATTTTCCAGATACATATCTGACAGATCCTCATATTAGATATTTTCTGGATACCCATACATAATAAATCCTAGCATTTGGATATTTCCGGATACACATCTGACAGATCCTAGTATTGGATATTGTCTGGATACCCATACATAAAAAATCCTAGCATTTGGATACTTTCCGGATACACATCTGTGATAGATCCTAATGTTCGATATTTTCTGGATACCCATACATAGTAAATCCTAGTATTTGACATTTTCCGGATACACATCTGACAGATCCTCATATAGGATATTTTTTGGATACCTATACATAATAAATCCTAGCATTTGGATATTTTCGGATACACATCTGACAGATCCTAGTATTGGATATTGTCTGGATACCCATACATAAAAAATCCTAGCATTTGGATAATTTCCGGATACACATCTGTGATAGATCCTAATATTGGATATTTTCTGGATATCCATACATATTAAATCCAAGTATTGGATATTTTCCAGATACGCATCTGACAGATCCTAGTATTGGATATTGTCTGGATACCCATACATGAAAAATCCTAGTATAGGATATTTTCCGTATATATATATATATATATATATATATATATATATATATATATATATATAAATATATATATATATACTATATATATATATATATATATATATATATATATATATATACTGTTACTCCCAAACTCCCTCCTAAACAATTTAAATTTACATACTGTATACAATATTTTAAATAAACAATCCATACAGCATGTGTTGTTTATGTAAAATATTGTATATATAGTAGTATTAAAATTTAAATTGTTTATTTAAGAAGGGAGTTTGGGAGTAACAGGTGATGAGTGTGATTGCAACCTGGTACGTGTCATGACAAAAGTTGACTGAACTTGAACTATCCTACTTTGCTGTTTTTCACTTATCGCTAGTGGGCGTGTTCCCACCAGCAATACGCATGGTCCAGCGCACCTCATGGTCCCAAACACCTGTGATAAACGAGGGACTATATAAAACTAACAAACCGGTGTGTGTGTTTGTCTTTTTTTTAAAGTAAAAACTAATTTAAATTATTTTCAGAAATGCTGTCTTGAATAATTTTGTAGATGTTGAACAACACTATGCAAAACATTAAAATTTCTTTGTTTAAAAGAGCATTTCTTGTACAGTACTGTAGTTTGTTTTGGGCATGTTTTATGTTTGAGTTTTTTGTTAAATAAGTTCTATTCTATTCACATAATAAATGTTTACTCAGCAGAGGTAAAAAGTAATACTGACAATAATTCACATTAGCTTTAAAGAACCTTGACCAAAAGACATTTTTCATCTTATTTTGTTCACTTCTGCTTAGTTGAGAAAGTCCCAATTGTTCCTTTAGGACTAAGGCATTACCATCTGGTTCCCACTGAAAACCCATTCGGGGCCCGTTAAACCCATACAAAAAGGCCTAATATCTGGGGAGATACAACAGTATGCAAGTTTACGTATCTGCCACATATCCAATATGTTTCTGGTGCTATATGGGGAGATCTCATCTTTAACAGATCTTAGTACAGGATATCCCACGCATACCCATCTGTGATAGATCCTAGTATTGGATATCTTCTGGATACCCATCCATAATAAATCCTAGTATTGGATATTTTCCAGATACCCATACATGAAAAATCCTAGTGTAGGATATTGTCTGGATATGTATATTTAACTGTACACTTGCATATTGTGTGTGTGTGTGTGTGTGTGTATGTGTGTGCATGTGTGTGTGTGTGTGCAGGGGGTTATGGAGAACAAGATCTGTGAGTTTGGTGGTCCTATCACTGCGTTTAGTTGGAAATCCTAACCCCAATTTGTTAAAATACAAATACCCATAATTCATAGGGAGAACGTAGGACGGACAGGAATCTCATAAATTACGGTCAGGGAGTTATGGAGAACAAGATCTGTGAGTTTGGTGGTCCTATCACTGCGTTTAGGTGGAAATCCTAACCCCAATTTGTCCAAATACAAATACCCATAATTCATAGGGAGAACGTAGGACGGACAGGAATCTCATAAATTGCGGTCAGGGAGTTATGGAGAACAAGATCTGTGAGTTTGGTGGTCCTATCACTGCGTTTAGTTGGAAATCCTAACCCTTGGTCAAAATACCATAATCCAAAAAAAGGTGTTGGGAAAGTGTTGAAAGTTCCGATCAGCTCTGCAAGGTGCTGGCCAATATCTTTAACACATGCCCTGTAGACAGATCCCGTCTGCCTGAAGACCACACCACAATCATCCCAGTCCAAAAAAGCTCTACAGTGACTGCTCTGAATGACTGTTGGCCAGTGGCCCTCACCCGATAGTCACTAAATGCTTCGAAAAACTGGTCATGACCCACATCAAAACAACCATCATCAACAAGGATCCTCGAGTATGCATACTGTGAGAACCAATCAACAGAGGATACCATCTCCTCTGTGGTCCACACTGCTCTCACCCACCTGGAACAGAAGGACTCATACACCCATGCTCTTTGTGGACTTCACATCTGCCTTCAAAATCATGATCCCCCAAACCCTGATGGACAAATTACTAACACTAGGACTAAGCCCCTCCATTTGCAACTGGTTCCTTGACTTCTTAACTAACAGACTTCAGTCAGTGATGATCCACAACTTCTCCTCTTCCACCATAACCCTCAGCACTGGCTCTCCTCAAGGATGTGTGTTGAGCCCTCTCCTGTTCACTCTGCTCACATATGATTGTGCAGATACCCATCCAGGTTGTCATAAAGTTTGCAGCTGATACAGCTGTGGTGGGATGCATCACAAACTATGATGAGTCCAGCTACAAGCAGGAGGTGGAACACCTGGAGAGCTGGTGCAAAGCCTGATCAAGAAAGTTCACCAGAGACTCTATTTCCTCAGGCGGCTGAGACGAGCTGGTCTGAGCAGCTCAGTCCTCACCTCCTTCTACAGGTGTGCAGTGGAGAGCATCCTGTGCTCCAGCATCAATGTGTGGCATAGAGGCTGCACAGCTGCAGAAAGAAAAGCTCTGCAGAGAGTGGTGAAGGCTGCACAGAAGATGTTGGAGTCAGTCTCCCCACCATCACAGACATTTACACCTCCAGATGCAGGAAGAGAGCCACCTGCATCATGAAGGACCACACTCACCTAGCACACACACTTTTTGCCCCACTCCCCTCAGGAAGGATGTTGAGGAGCATTAAGTGTACAACCACTAGACTGAGGAACAGCTTCTACCCTGAGGCTGTTAATTAGACTCATGAATATCTAACCAGAATGGTCACTGTGAAACATCACATCATATTGCTGCTGATCTGTTTCACGTTGCTGCTGATCTGTTTCATGTTGCTGCTGATCTGTTTCATGTTGCTGCTGATCTGTTTCATGTTGCTACTGATCTGTTACATGTTGCTGCTGATCTGTTTCATGTTGCTAATCTGTTTCATGTTGCTGCTGATCTGTTTCATGTTGCTGCTGATCTGTTTCATGTTGCTACTGATCTGTTTCATGTTGCTGCTGATCTGTTTCATGTTGCTGCTGATCTGTTTCATGTTGTTGCTGATCTGTTTCATGTTGCTGCTGATCTGTTACATGTTGCTGATCTGTTTCATGTTGCTAATCTGTTCATGTTGCTGCTGATCTGTTACATGTTGCTTATCTGTTTCATGTTGCTAATCTGTTCATGTTGCTGCTGATCTGTTTAATGTTGTTGCTGATCTGTTTCATGTTGCTGATCTGTTCATGTTGCTGCTGATCTGTTACATGTTGCTGATCTGTTTCATGTTGCTAATCTGTTCATGTTGCTGCTGATCTGTTACATGTTGCTTATCTGTTTCATGTTGCTGATCTGTTCATGTTGCTGCTGATCTGTTTCATGTTGCTGCTGATCTGTTTCATGTTGCTAATCTGTTCATGTTGCTGCTGATCTATTTCATGTTGCTGCTGATCTGTTTCATGTTGCTGATCTGTTTTGTGTTCATCTGCTCATGCAAACTCATGTTCGTGCTGCTCGTTGGAGTATGTTATTCTATATATTAGTGCTTAGTGTATTTTTAGTTGGCGTTTTTCTTAGTTCACATCTTAGAGCTTAGTAATGTTTATTTTATATTTTATTGTTGGATGTAACTGGGATGCAGTGTACATAATCTCGTTTCATCACATGTACTACATGTGGTGTGAATGACAATAAAGACTCTCTGACTCTGACTTTTGTTATGTACAGTACATGCATCCCAGGTAATGCTAAATGCTGGTGATATGTGCTGGCTGCTGGGTGGGCTATAGTACAAAGGAGGCATACTTGAATGACATTCTTTGGGGGGTGGGGTCATCAAACCATAATAAGGAGCTTCATTGAAGTCCCTCTAGGCTCCATTGAGAGCAAGTTGTTTTTGTGAGTGAGAACCTGGAACATATTTTCTTTGATTACAGGGTAGTTCAACAATTTTGGCTTGATTTTAAAATGTGGATCCAATCCAAAGGGATTCAGCTACTTACTCTCACTTTAAAAGAAATCAAATTTGGGTTAATTAATACAAATGGAAATCCCGACCAGTCCAGGTACTCTGTTTGTCCTCACCCCCTCCTCCTCTGTTCCCCCTCTCCTCCCTTCCCAGCTCTGGGTGAGAGCATTTTGCGGGGGTTATCACATTTTAAATAAGCTTAAATGTTGAGGACAATTGGTTGTAATTTTTCTCAGTACATTACCTTACTTGTCAGTAAATATTATTACTTACTGTTTTTGCATAACGTGTAGTCACGAAAACAAGATACTATAAGAAAGTGGAGCGGTCCACCCCCTTCTTTTTTTTTACTAGTGGTATGTCCCTACCTCTTCCGGATTTCATCATGCTGCAGCTGCTGGTTTTTTGCATGTGCGTCTGACTGAACCCTGTAATTGAATGCTACTCTGAGCACCTCTGCAGTAAGTTGGGTGATTTAATCTTATCTATGTTTATTTAAAAATACCTACGTTGTTTTGTACGTATGTCGCAGTTTAATATAAGTCAACTAACATAAAAATTCATGAATATTGGCGTGTACTTATTAATTTAGCTCCGTTTACAAATAGAAACTGAACCGTACAGTTTCGGTGTATGTTGTCAGACCTATTCGTTAACATTTCGCTGTGTTTCGAAACTTCAAGTGTTATTTTAAATCTTTTGTCAACCCGGGCAAATTCAAACGGGCCAATGAGCGCTGCTACTGACTGACGTTGTGCGAGTAAACCAATCAAAAGCGTACATGGGGGGGGGGGTTCGCACAACGTGATTCAGTAACAATGCGCGATTAGTCCGTTTAAAAACAGACCAATCGCGTGCTGTTACTGAATCACGTGGTGCGAGTCAGCAAATCAAAACCGTGCATATTGGGTGACTCATGCCAAAACAGGAAAAATTGTAATATATAATCATTTTTCAATGTTTTATTTGTTCTTACAACCTTTTTATATTGATTCTTATCTTTTTGTAACTGTTCAGCACTTTGTTTGAAAGCGCTTTATAAATAAAATTATTATTTATTAAAGTTTGGTTGTGCATTTTGTAAAGTCTCAGACTGTATTGGTCCTGGTATAGTTATAATTAGACATTTAGTTAGGCTAATATTTCATAATGAACAATAACAATATTATAGTATAATTAACTTGCTTGATTTTGATCCAAATCTACAATTATTCAATGTTTCAGCTTTTTTCAATGCAGCATATTAATCCCCCATCTCTCTTTTTTTTTTCTTCTTTTTTTCAGAATCACATACCAGTTTCAAGACAACAGCATTGAAAAAAGGTAAGATGTAGGAAGTTGTTACTCCTTCATTCTGGCTCATTATTGTCCAAAAATACTACTGTATCCTGATAAACTGCATCTGGATAAAGTGAATTTAATTGTGGTTGGATCAGAAGAGTAAATAGTTACCATTCTGACACCACATTAGTTTGTACACAATCCATCACTGCTGCATGCCTTTAAAAAAAATATTATTATTTTTTTTTTTTGGAGGGGGGGAGAGAGATCACCTCCCAATAAATGTATTTTGGAAAATATTTTACTTTTGATACTTAAAGTGCGACTAAACCCCTGTGGATCGGTAACTCCTTCCAAAATCTCCCTGAAAATGGGCGTGTCGAGAGACAAGGAGGGGTGGAGGTAGAGTTGTGCTTTTGTTCACGCCTCCACCTGCAACAGCCTAAAACAAATTAAACCTCTAGACAACATACACCAAGCAACAACAGAATAAACATGTAGATGTATTTATCCATTCCACCCATTCCATCCAAAACCAAAGGCCTAAAGAAATGAAAATGAAAATAAAAATAAAACCGCTTGTCAGGAGTGAAATGCAGCATTTCCATATAAGGTATGCACTTCTCATCTCTGCAGGGGATTGGCTCTGCTTGAACCACCTGTGTGACATCACACATGAGCAGACATGTCACACATGAGCATTTGCACAAATAAGAAAATTAAGGTGTAATCCACCAGTTCAACCCATAGAACTACCGTAAACACATATTTAGACCAAATATTGCCAAATATTGCCAATTTACACAGATATGCACAATTATGTGAGAATAAACACAGCCATAGTGCTAGATAACATTTTAAACACATTCTAGGGAGTTTATCAGCTAAAAAAAGTTAATTTTGGGTTTAGTCGCACTTTAAGTACAAAATAAATAAGATACTTTAGGACTTTTACTCCAGTAATATTCTTACAGGAGACTTTAACTTTTACCAAAGTAATTTTATGATAAGGTACTTGTACTTTTACAAAAGTATTACTTTGAGGTACTTTATACAACACAAATTAACAATTTGTACGGGTATACAATGTTGCTTAAAAGCTAAACATCACACAAAGCCCCCAGAGACTGGTTTCCATTGTGGTCCTGTGTATTCTATTCATCTGAGTTCTATCCTGATTAAATACAGAAAATGCCCTTTCTGTTAACAAACTGTTCCCTGTTGAACAAACAATAACATTTCTAACCAAAATAAAATCAACATCAATTATGCGCAGACACATGCTCCAACCTTTCAAAATGTATGCAAAGATGAAGTTGTATGAATGTTTGTGTTTTACAGATGGAACCACACAGATGACAGCAATGAAGAGCAGCTTTTGAAAGGCAAGTCTGTTGGACATTCCTCAATCCGTGTATGGTTCGTTCTTTCGTTATTCCGTTTCAAAATAAAAACCAAATAACCAAACAAGCTTTGGTTATTTGGTTTTTTCGTTTTAAAACGAAATTACAAAAACGGTTTTTAAACGGTTTTTTCATTATTTCGTTTTTAAAACGAAATTAGAAAAACGGAATTGCTAAAAATAAAAAAAGGGG
>JBBPBX010038051.1:0-30598 GCA_038048925.1 Garcialebias charrua
CACAATTATTCCATTAGTTATAATCTGAGGACATATAGTCACTAAAAGAGACTATTTCTATATCTTGATTTTATTCTAATGTAATCAAGAATAACTTTTCTCATTTTCATGATATGTGCTTTTATGCTGTGTTATTCTGAAATGTGTTAATTACTGTCTTCACTGCTGTGTTTAAAGGTGAAGCCTTCGGGTCACAGAGACCGGACGGTTTTGTTTAGAAACTCAGAGACAGTCTGATGAGCAGGGCTCCAGCGTTATCTGTCTTTTTTCCTAAACATTTCTCTCTGCTGCTGGCTTGTAACCTTGGGTTTGATAAAGCAAGTGAACTCCTCTCTGTGTTCCTGCTTTTAAGTTCTAACTGTGCGGAAACGCTTCAGTCTTTGAATGGACAAAGAGTTTGAATGGACGGAGACCTGAAAGCTCTCTGCCTTGCAGCTGGTCAAGCTTGGTCAAGAGCCAAAGACTAACTTGTCAGCTAGAACTGATGGACGTCTCCATCCAGTTCCCCGAGCAAAAGCTCCAAAGTTCTTAATGAACTTCCTTTGAGAAACATCTCGTCTTGAAGTCAGCCAGAAGCTGCCACATGTTTCTGACGGCTGACGCGGATCCGAGGAGACGTTGGAAGTAAACGACCAGTTCAGACGTACGAGGGCCGGAAGGACTCCGTGCACCTGGGAGGCTGGCAATATCTTTATCAGACGCATCGTCAAAAGGTAAAGAGCGGTTTACAAACGTACCTGGGATTTAGCCGAAGTCGGATGGAATGTGTCATCTCTGGTTACACTCGAGATAAATAACTTAATCTCTCCAACCTCTTATTCCTCCTACTCTTTCCCCTCTCTATCTAAGCTGGAAACTATATTTTTAAGCTAAAAGAGCCCACAGACTAAATATGTTAACATCCAATATTTATGTCTGTTGTGTTGAATTTAAGTGTGCTGACGTTTTAAATTGAAAGAAAGTGAAATCATGTCAATCAAGTGTAATGGTGTTAATTTAGTTGATTTATTCTAAATAAATGATAGTGTCTCTTTGACATATCAAACTAAGTTAACGTCTTTGTCACTTAATGGCTCTGTTTATTTATCCATCATAAAGATCACAGAAATATTGAATAAACTGAAAAAGAAGAGAATCCGTGAATTTACTATTCAATCTGAATAAGTAAATTAATTAAGGTAAAAAGGAGGTCAGTATTAAACTGACCCCCCCTTTAACCCCTTTACATCTGGTGGCCTCGTATCGGCTTCTAAAAGTTTATTGATAAATCTGTGGTCTCAGTCATGAACTGTAACGTCATGTTTGCATAAAAGGATCCAAGTTTTAAACTCTGAGGATAATAATTTTGGCTGGAAGTGTTCAAAGCAGGCAGATTCTGCGTGTTTTTATCATTTGAGGCTGAGGGATTGTTATTCGTTTCAACACTGCAAGCGCTGTTGGAAGCATTCAGGTGAAGTTTTTGTCAGCCGTGGTCTGTGGGAGTTCTGGTTCGGCTTCGACCCAGTTCAAGCACACACTCCGGTACAGAACTTTGTTGTTTGATCGCCGAGTCAAACTGCCTGCCCTGGAAGCTAATTTAACATCTACAAGATTGCTGTTGTGGTATTTTTACATTTTAAAGAAGGTCGAAGCAGCATATACTGTTAGAACGTGTCGGTTAATGGGTTCTGACCCGAGTTTTCTGCTCCTCTAACGTGGACCGGAACCGACCTGGAGTGACTCCGCGAGAGTCCGTGTTGTTCAACAGCTGCAGTGCTGGGTTACTGAGCGTGACTAAGTTGGCCTGTCTAGATGTGCGCCGCATGTTTCAGCATTTTGGGAAGTTAAATTGTAGCGTTTGAGTTGTTTTTAAGAGTCTATGAAGTTGTATTCTGTTGTGCTAAGCTAACGTTAAGAAGACGTGTCTCATGTCCGTTTATGAGCTGTGATTGGATGATACGAGTGCTGTGAATCACTCTTGTAGCGAACGCTGATTCGCTGTTGTGTGCTGTCAATCACTCTTGTGGCGAACGCTGATTCGCTGTTGTGAGCTGTCAATCACGTCGCACGCCGTTGCGACCAGCCCACTTTGTCGTCATTTCCGGTACTACATTGGTCGAAGGTAAGAAAAACTACATTCGCCATTTATGCTTGGAGAATGAACTACATATGCTGTGATTGATTTGTTGACGTCACGTATGTTGTAGCGAGCTCCGCCTCGCTCGCGTAAGAAGCTGGTGACGCGCTACGCACGCTGCGTTGGCCCGCCCATTTTTGTCGTCACTTCCAGGTACAATCGATGTCTAAAGATCTACAAGAGAACAAGGAAAAAAGAGAAGAAGCCCACACCCGGTGCACAATGTTGAAAATAGAGTATGATAAATTAAAAGAACAACTAAAAGAGAGCACTCAATTCGAGGAAAATAGAAAACTCAGTGAACAGTGCACAGCGCTACAAACTGCAGTTGATTGTTTACGCAGAGAATTGACTGAAAGTAAGGTGGAACTGACCTTAACTAAAGAAAACCTCTTTAAAGAAAGGGAGAGGTGGGTGGATGTTGTGGCAAAGCATTCTCAAGGCATCACACCACCACCCCCACCACCTCCACGCGGTGATGCAGAACAGCTCACCGTACCTGTTAAGACCCGCCAGTCGGAGCAGGGACTTGCGTCCTCAACATCAACACCTGCACATGGATCACAGGTAAATGGGAATAGCAATGATGCTAAACTTTCTATTCCAATACCTGAACTCCAGAAGCTTTCTAGATACATTCAACGCTTTGAGCCAGGGCCGTTGGGTTCAATCTATACAAAGAACTACCTAGACTCTCTTGATTTCCAGCTGGGTAATTTTCCAAATGCTACTGCTGAGGATAAAATTGCGCTGATCAGGCTCACCGCAGACTGGCCTGTATATAACTTCATTGTTCGCCAACCGGACGCCATAAAAACAGATTACAAACTGTTGCGTGATACTCTTATACGAGAGTTCACTCCAAACATGGGGCCTGGTGGCTACCCTGATGCCGAGAAGGTCGTGCAAGGTAAGAAGGAGCATCCACAGGCATATTACCAGAGAATGTTCCAGGCTTTCTTTGGTAATCGCAATGAACCGGGCATGGAGGACGACGTAGGTTTTAAATACCTTTTCGGTAAAAACCTCCACCCTGATATAAAAGAGTCAGTTCAAGTGATGGCTAATTTCAGAGACAAGACCATCAAGGAAATGAAACAATGCGCCGTAAATGTTTTCGAGGCCCGCATGGAATGCAGAACACCCGTAGAGGTGTTCACGAGTGCGAGAGCCGACTCCCAATCGCTGGAACTGGAAGGGACGCGAGCACCAGCTCCCTATCCACCGACAGGCGAAAAGAAACAGACCTTTCACCCTGACAAACCACAAAGTGGGGGTGTCCGCTTGAGGAAAAACCCAAGGTGGCTCAAGCAAAACACGGAGGGTGAACAAAAGGATCAAAAGGGGGGTGCGCGTCCAACGAGTAAAGATTATGGGTACAAGGGTAACCCATATAACCAAGGGTGGTCCCAGCAGGAACCCCCGAACCAAGGGTGGTCCCAGAGGGGACACCCGAAGCCAGTCTGGGCCCGGAAGGGGCCCCCACGCCGTGGACCTGCTCCCCCTACCCCTCAAACTGAACAGTCCGAGACAGACAAAAAATCGCAGAAGTCCCGGAGGAAAGGCCGTAGCCCTCTGTCCCCAGAAGTCAAGGAGGAAATACGTCAGATGTTCGACACGTGGGAAAATACTAAAAATGAGAACAAACCCGGTGTGATGTGTAGCACTATCATTGATAGTAACTCTGAACATTCTAACAACAACAATGCCACAGTTGCTGGCAGTCACCAAGACATTGGTGGCCAGGATGCTGACAATCAGGGTAATGACAGTCGAATCGTTGACAGTCCAGAATGTGACAGTCAACAGAACGTTGACTGTAACCATGACTTCATTGTCACTGCAAAGCAGAGGCATTGCATTCCCATGGTCTGACCTCCAGATCGACTGGGTTGGACCACTCACTAAGAGCTCTAGAGGAAATAAATATTTTCTCACGGTAACCTGTGCATTTACCAAATGGGTAGAATGCCTACCAGCTCCTAACGACACAGCACAAACAACTGCTATGTTGTTAATGAATCATATATTCTCAAGGTTTGGACTTCCCCTTCGGGTGAACTCAGACCAAGGTACACACTTCACAGGTGAAGTGATGAAAGAACTGTGGAAGACGCTAGGCGTCAAGGCCAACTTTCATGTCGGCTACCACCCACAGGCTTCAGGCCAAGTTGAGAGAGCAAACAGAACTGTGGTGAGTATTTTGAAGAAATACGTGGCTGCAAACCACAAGGACTGGGATGTGAAACTCCCTCTGGTCCTCATGGCCATAAGAGCCACTCCACACACATCAACTGGCATCTCTCCCTTCGAGATGATGACCGGTCGACAGATGACTCTCCCTCTACACCTGTTGTACCAACCAGGCGACGCCGTCATGGCGACAGCCTACACTACACAACAATACATGAAAGATTTGAATGTACACCTCAGAAACACTTTTGCTTTCGCCCAGAAAAACCTGGAAAGGTCCGCTGAAGGACGCAAGGCGTACTATGACCAGAAGGCCTCTCACAATGAACTCCAAGTGGGAGACAGAGTCTGGTACTATACGTTCGCCCCAGCAACCGGGAAAGGAGAGTCCGGGACCGGAACTCTCGCCCGCAAACTAATGCCCAGGTGGACTGGACCTCATCTGATAACAGACAAAGTGTCCTCAGTCGTCTACGAAATCAAAATCAGCAAAGGCCGCAAAGAGCCAATTGCTAAATGGGTACATCGAAATCAGATCAAACCTTACAAGGCGTTCAATGACTCCACAAAAGACAAAGATCTCACAAACTCACCGACTTCATGGGATAATAAGGTCGTCCAAACACAAGTTAGTAAATAAACTAATCAGGTTTAAACTACCATATTTCCCACCCTATAAGTCGCATTGTCCAACTTGAACTTAGAAACGCTAAGTCCAACACCCACAACAAAAACTAATCTTAACAACCATTTAAATCCACAAGATTTAAGTTGACCTCGGTCATAAAGTTGAGACCTGTTTTCTTGTGTGTTGCACTTTGGAATCTGACGACAAGAGTGTGTCGAAGCAGTGAAACGTTGTTTCCTTGTTGTTTAGTCATTACTGTTGTCATTATTTGAGATATTGTTGTGGTTCTGGACACTCCCAGCCAAAAAAGGTTTTGTATTAACATTGATTAATGCATAAGATGGATTTAACTATGCCAACATGCAGTTCATTTTGTTAAATCTCAACCGTTGAAGAGTCAATGTAGTTTAAAGCTACTCAAGGTACCATAAACTACACTGGCCTCACGATTTCTAAATTGAACCGATTCGATCGTTTCTATTCTAGATTATCTATTCATTTTGATGAGTCTCGCCATAGACTTCAAAATTTATTAGGTACACCAAATCCTACGTCGTTCGTCTAAAAGACAACAGACATTTAGATCAAACTATATTTCATTTTTCTACTTTAGTTTAACCTAAACTAAGTAATGAATGGAGGAATAGTTTGGAATTAGAGGCCTTCGTTACAGAAGCCCTCCAAAATTCTATAGGTATAGATCCCTATATCTAATTTACAGAATTGATCCACCCCTTAATTGGTAATTATAGCTGATCTAAACCATGATAGCTTACATACCAGGTGCATATAGGTAGGGCCTAATGTAAAATCCCAATCATAAGCCCACCTAAAACCACATAATTGCATGACACATAGAACCAGAGTGGCACTGACTGGAGACCAACCAGCCAACAACCTTCGATGTGGGGACCTGCAGCTCCAACGCTTGGTCTTCAACCTTCATCCAAGGATCGCCTCCTCTGCGTCAATCGAGGGATCCCCTCTACATGCTGATTATGAAAACAATTGTTGCTGATCAATCAACAAAACTAATCGTTGTGGATTTACTGCTGTGGAATTACCGCTGTGGATTATAAGACTTTGTTTCCTAAAGGATCACAGACTTTGTTTGCCAAGAGTTAACAGACTTTGTTTTCCAAGGGATTAAAAGCTTTTCGCAATGGGATTACCTCCGAACAGTATGGAATTTCCAAAACTTTATGGGATTATAATTTTTGATTTTTCTTTTCCACTTGCTGGATTACTTTAAGATCAGAGACAGTTCAAGGTTTCCTTTCGTGTTGGACCCCATCCCCAACGACTGGCGATGGCTTCCAAAAGGGGGGAGATGTAGTGGACATGACCTTGTCCACTTTTAAGACACCTGTGTACTTTTGAACTGTCCAGTGATGACCTTTACTGACCTCTCAGTAAAGCAGGACATTTAACACAATTATTCCATTAGTTATAATCTGAGGACATATAGTCACTAAAAGAGACTATTTCTATATCTTGATTTTATTCTAATGTAATCAAGAATAACTTTTCTCATTTTCATGATATGTGCTTTTATGCTGTGTTATTCTGAAATGTGTTAATTACTGTCTTCACTGCTGTGTTTAAAGGTGAAGCCTTCGGGTCACAGAGACCGGACGGTTTTGTTTAGAAACTCAGAGACAGTCTGATGAGCAGGGCTCCAGCGTTATCTGTCTTTTTTCCTAAACATTTCTCTCTGCTGCTGGCTTGTAACCTTGGGTTTGATAAAGCAAGTGAACTCCTCTCTGTGTTCCTGCTTTTAAGTTCTAACTGTGCGGAAACGCTTCAGTCTTTGAATGGACAAAGAGTTTGAATGGACGGAGACCTGAAAGCTCTCTGCCTTGCAGCTGGTCAAGCTTGGTCAAGAGCCAAAGACTAACTTGTCAGCTAGAACTGATGGACGTCTCCATCCAGTTCCCCGAGCAAAAGCTCCAAAGTTCTTAATGAACTTCCTTTGAGAAACATCTCGTCTTGAAGTCAGCCAGAAGCTGCCACATGTTTCTGACGGCTGACGCGGATCCGAGGAGACGTTGGAAGTAAACGACCAGTTCAGACGTACGAGGGCCGGAAGGACTCCGTGCACCTGGGAGGCTGGCAATATCTTTATCAGACGCATCGTCAAAAGGTAAAGAGCGGTTTACAAACGTACCTGGGATTTAGCCGAAGTCGGATGGAATGTGTCATCTCTGGTTACACTCGAGATAAATAACTTAATCTCTCCAACCTCTTATTCCTCCTACTCTTTCCCCTCTCTATCTAAGCTGGAAACTATATTTTTAAGCTAAAAGAGCCCACAGACTAAATATGTTAACATCCAATATTTATGTCTGTTGTGTTGAATTTAAGTGTGCTGACGTTTTAAATTGAAAGAAAGTGAAATCATGTCAATCAAGTGTAATGGTGTTAATTTAGTTGATTTATTCTAAATAAATGATAGTGTCTCTTTGACATATCAAACTAAGTTAACGTCTTTGTCACTTAATGGCTCTGTTTATTTATCCATCATAAAGATCACAGAAATATTGAATAAACTGAAAAAGAAGAGAATCCGTGAATTTACTATTCAATCTGAATAAGTAAATTAATTAAGGTAAAAAGGAGGTCAGTATTAAACTGACCCCCCCTTTAACCCCTTTACACGTGTATCGAGCATTGTCTTATCTTTTCTGTCGTTGTCAGGAGTTCTTCTAAAGCGGTGTCTCCTGAGCGCGTAGATCCCTCGGTGGTATCAAATCGTGCAGATTCCGATACTTGCTGCACCCTTGTTGGCACCCAGCCTCTAAGGCTCTGGCGCGTTGCTCCTCTGGGAAGGAGGGAATTCTACCAAACTCGTTCTCCTGCCAGTGGGTCCTCTGTTGGTGACCTGGTACCTCGGAACGGCTTGCAGTGGGCGGCGTGGATCCAAGTAGCTCTCTCAGCGACTTTCACGGCCGTGTGGGTCACGAGCAACACCTGGTAGGGTCCGGTCCACCTGGGCGAGTTCCAGTGTTTCCTCCTGAAAGATTTAACCATAACAAAGTCTCCAGGAGTTATGTTGTGTAATTTTACCTGAGTTGGGCTGGGTAGCCCTCCCTGGACTTGCTCTCTGATGGATTTGAGGTGGTTAGTCAGATTAATGCAATACGTCAGCATGTCGTGATCACAATGTTTTAGATCACTAGTTGAGATTGGTCCCACACCCATGTTGGGTGGAGCTGCAAAAAGAATTTCAAATGGGCTGAGGTTATGCTTAGCTCGTCTCCGCATGCGCAAATGATCAAATGAGGCATTAATAAAGTAAATATATCACAACTTAGCTAAACACAATACAATGTCTAAAAATGTAGTTCTCCGTCAGTTGGTCACAAAGCGCACAGTGGATGCCTCCATCTTAAAAAGGCCACAACTCGTTGGCATGCATTTTAACAATGACTACGAATTGGTTGGACGATTCAGGTCCATCTCAGAGGCATCGGTCCGTCGCGTTGTCACCAACTGAAAGAGAGAGAGAGAGAAAATATCAGTAAAATTTTAAGATGTGGCTACAGGCATTTATCCATATTTCCTATTGTTAACAGTATGATAAAATATCCAGACCAATACTTAATAGCAATTTAAATCAATTTAAAGCATTTAAAAACTAAAAATGGTGTAAAACACAAGTTAGGAGATATTTTATAGATCCAGTGCCAGCAGTTTTCAGGTTATGCCACCAGGGAGAGCTCGAGTCACATGTGGCTTGAAGAATCGTTGGTTGACAACATCTGATGTCCAGAGGGTTTCAACCGCCTGATGAGGTCCATTGATCACCCTGTCCTCAAAACAACACAATACAGTATTGCATTAAACATTGAGTCTGATGTCAAATGGAGCTGGAAGAAAATTTAAAAAATAAATAAATAAAAAGAAGTCAAAATCAGTTAGTTTATTCAACTCTCCTCCAGAGATCTGTTGAGGTAAAACAAAAGGAAAAGTTCAAGACTATTGAACGTGCACATCAGTAGTAAAAATGTGGTAAAATACTCTATACATGAAAGCTCAATTAATTTATTTCAGTCCAGTCAAGTCTAGTCAGGTCAGATCAAATCAAATCAAATGCTTTTAAGAACGCAGATCCACCACATTTTCCTTGACCCGTGACCAGATCCACATAGGGTCTGTGTTTTGGCTTTGCTGGCCCAGGGGCGTCCCCCTTTAGACCTGCAAAGCCTCTATAAATGTCAATGCAGTTATCTTAACTGGTCTATTAAACTCCTCAGTTTTATGATTGGACCTTTTTTGTTGTTGTTGTTGTTTGTTTTGAATATAAAACCTAAGAAGTTATTTTATTTTTATAACTAATGATCTAATCATTGTATATTTTTATGAGCTCTCTTTATTTATTTATTTAGACTAGTTCTCATCCTCCATTTTTAATGAGTTATATTTAAGAATAGTTTTAGAATAGTTCTCAATCTCCCCCCCTTTTGAAACAATTTTTCTGTTTCATCTAAGTTGGAAAGATAGTGTTGCTATAATTTACTAACACACAGTCTGAGTGTTGGTTTCAGAAATATAAAATAAAATAAAAATTATGTAGTTGTAACAGGCCTACTGCAAATGTTCAATCTAGATTTTGAAAGCATAAAGCTATATATGAAACAAGTTCTTATACAATTTCCTTCTAAAAAATTAACCATAAATTTCATCCCTTGTAGCAAACCAGACCCACGAAAATGCATCTAAACTGTTAATCTCAGAGTCTTCTGGAACAAGGACAAGTAAACAAGCTGACCCCCTTGTATCAGTGTTACACTAAGAATCATGAGACATGCACGTCAAAATGTAACATGCACATCCTAAAGTGTGCCTATGTGTTTCATTTAGCAATTTTTATCAAAGCAAACTGTAATTTTGATCACAACACTGTCAACGGATGAACCAATCAGATCAGATGTTAGGTCGACACCTCCACTGGACTGCTGTAGGTGGTGCTCGCGCCTCCAGTGATGCAGCTTTGTTCCGTCCAGGCCCCCCAAATCTGGACTTTATTAAAGTTCAAGTTTGGCAGTTTGTTGCTGGCTTTACTTGGCAGACAGTTCTTTGACAGTTCTCTGACAGGTCTTTGACAGTTTTTGTTTGTAGCCTTCATTCAGTGACAGTTCTTTGCAGTTGTTTCAGTTGTGCTGATGTTCAGCACTTTGAGTTCATCGAGCAGTGCCGCTTGTTATAGCATTAGTGGTGTTCTTAGAAAGTCACAGTACCAGTTTTAGTGTCAACTTTACACATCAAATCCAATTCAATCAAACCGATAACCACAGTCGCAGTGATAAAAAACACAGATGCTGTATGTATTTTTGGCAGAATTCTAGCTTAGTGGAGGTTTATCTGTACAAATTATGTGTTCTGTTCAAAAGTTGTGGGATCAGCCAGACTCACCCCCCTTTTCCACAAACTCGGTCTTCTCACACGCTGTTGAGAAGGAAAAAATAGAAATATAATGTAAATATTAAAAGCCAGGTTCAAAAATAATCAACAATTAACAAGTTCTATTTTGGGGCCTCAGCATTTACCTTCAACAGAGTCATCCCGCATCAGGTTTGCACAACGGATTTTTAAAAGAAAACCTCTAAGTTACATTAAGAGTGGAAACATTCATTTTAATCCTAAAATCAAGATCAAAGCCAAATTCCCTAAAATCTTCTATTATAAACAATGTCCTGATTTTTCTTTTTCTTAGAATATTTGTTTTTGACTCACCGCCTGTAAGTGAGGATCACTCAGTGGTCTCCATTATCCATGTCCTGGGACTTTGTAAAGATTGAGGCAGTATGATTTGATGTAACCGCTGCCTACCATACACCAAATTTTCAAATTCTTTAATTTCATAATTATGCTTGTCCAATACATCCTAAACAAAGATCCTTTCAATTCAATTCAGTTAAGACTATATACTGTATATACATAGCACCAAGTCACCACAGAGATCATTATCACTGCACAAAAACATCTACATGCATTTTTGTTCAGCACATCTTCAACTCATATTATTCTTAACTCTGTTCTCCTTATGTACTCGTAAGACGTGTGAAGTCTGAAGATGCTTAAGGTAATTTTATTTAGCAATTGGAATTATTGCTCTCAAATAAATGATATAATATTATTTTATGTATCTCTTAAAGATAATTTAGACTTTGGTATCTTATGACCTCCTTCAGGAGCCTGGATCAGTTATTTCATTATTATTATTATTATTATTATTATTATTTTTTTATTTTTAAGCTGAAAGTATTTTTGTGACTTTTATTTACATATTTTAAACAAAACAACACCAGACCTCTTTAATCAGCCCTTTCTCCTTCTTTGACAGCATTGTGGTCTTCTACATTTGACAATAAGCAGTCAATAAAAAATCCAAAGCTTGAGGTCTTTAATCTGAGCTGCACTTCAATCAACCATTTTGTCTCGACTTTAAATACTTTCAGCTAATTTCAGCTGTTTCTTCAACTGCTTTGTGCTTTTTTCGGCTTTATTCAGCTCACTTCAACATTTCTGTACTTCCACTAACTTTTTTAATTAAACCATTTTCTTTTCAAGTTAACTTTTTTAATATTTGTTTATTAGAGATATGTTATGTATGGGAACAATTAAATAACCTTTTCTCTTGGTTTAGATTTAAATAACAAGTAGGACAGTGCTTTTATTGAGGCATGAAGAAAATATTTTGATGGTATTAAAAGGGTATTTAACTTAATAATTTATGTATATAGCCTGTTTCAGCCTAATTTAGCAAGGCCATGCTCTTGTCTTAGCTATTGTTCAGCTGGTTTTGGCCAATTAAAGCTTTTTCAGATGATTTCCACTTTATTTAGCTTATTTTCTGCTTATTTCAGATGTTTTAACATTTCAGATTGTTTCAGATATTTCAGATTACTTCTCATGAACATTAAATATACCATACTTACCAGCTTTGTGATCTGTACCTGCCAGGTTTCAAAACCACAAAGTCAGCTCATACTCCTCTGTTATACATGCACTCACACTTGCACACACACACTCGAGGCATAAGCATTATCTCACCCTAGCAGCCCTTCACTCACACAAAACAGCTGTTCTTTTCACATGCAGGAACAGCCGCACACACACGCAGCTGTTCGCTCATCTGGAGTGCCACAATTCTCTCTAAAGTTTAAAATCTCGATAAAACAAACAGACATCTGAGTCACAAACAAAACAGAAACAATTTCAGCTCCTCACACAACTGTTAAGTCCACATAGCAGTGGACGCTCAAGTTATGCTCTGATAGTCGAACCAACAGAACAAACAGACCTGAATCACCTTGTTGTCTAGCCCACGCCACCAACAAACAAGAAACCAGAATCACAAATAAACACGACCACTAGTGTAGACAATTAGCTCTTAATTTAAGAGACAACGTTGTTCCAATCTTCGCTTTTGCTGTTTTTTGTTCCCATTTTGTCTTTTATTTGATTTAAATGTCTGTTTTATTTACTTTTTTACTATATCTATTTAATTCTGTTATCCGTATTTATTTAATATTTCAGTTAGTTTTTTCTGTTTTAACAGGTTATTTGCCTATTTTATTTTTTGAATGAATTTATTTATTGTTTATAAACAAGTTATTCGCCTAATTATTTTATTTTATTTCAAAACGAGTGTAACTTCACAGGTTTGTTTATTTTTATTTGTTATTTTTCGCTTTTTATTTTATTTTATTTTATTTTTATTGAGCGTTCCCCTAATTTACTTCTGCTGTGGCACGATTGGCGGAAGTCTTTAAAGTATTTCTACCTCATATAACAACCTACGTGCGGCACGATTGGCGACAATTTTTTAACGTATTTCTACATTTGAATTGCCTACGTGCTTGGTTTTTGGGCGGACCTTCCTGCGTTAAGAGTTTAACGCGTAAATTGTTCCTGCACTTTCGAGTGCTCACAATTTTAACAACGATTTACGTGCTCTCGTGCTCACAACGATTTACGTGCTCTTACGTTTAAAAAAAAAATAAACGCTCACAACGATTTACGTGGTCTCACACTCACAACGATTCACGTGTTCTTACGTTTAGAAATAAACGCTCAAATTTCCTACGGTCCTTGAACGCGTCTCGTATCAGTTTTACCCCGGCTTAAATCCTTCAAACTTGAAAGGAGATTTTTACTTTACCTCCCAGCCTTCCTCGTTGGTTCGTTGAATATTGTCGATGCTGGCTCTCCCCGCTGTGAGGACCGAACCGTCCTCTCGTCTCTGAAGTCTACTTGAGGAAAGAGGAGCAGGTCTTAGAGACCCACGGTTCCGGAGTCCCGTTCGGTCGTCTCCAGCGGCGGTCCAGTCACACGCAATATCCTGTTCCGTGACGCCAAATTGTGAAGTAAACTTCTGAATAACGAGGCAAGGCTGTCCAAACGAAGTTCAAGTTTAAAAGATTTAATGTATCTTGCAAGATAGAGAACAGAATGATACAGGCACGAAGCTGTCTAACTCTGCTCTGCCCAGACAGTGACACAGCATGGATTAAAAAGGGGTTGGGGGTGGTACCATGGGTGGAACGGCAGGTGTTTGTCTATCACCAGCTGGAAACTTCTGATAACACATGAGCACTTTAGCAAATGGAAAGTGAGCATTCAGCACTTCTTATATAATGCAACAGTGTTTTTAGACTAATCCAAGCAGGTCACTGTTTGTTCAGCAGATAACATGAGGAACATGACGTTAAAAATAAGGAACAGGTGGTTGGTTTCACACAGATGGTCACTAAATGTACAGAGTCAGCAGATCAAGATAGTCACAAGCTGCACAAAGTCATTTGGAGTGCATGATACTGAACATGAGGTGAAAAGTTTAATACATGAGTTTAATTATGAGTTTAATACCTGAGAGTGTATGATTTTACTTTACACCTGCACATACGTAAGAAGATCGAGGTCGAGACCAGATCCAATGCCAAGCCCTTAGGCTATGTTTCATCAGACATAGTTGATCCTGATCCAGTGATGCCAAATATGTTGTTGATGGGGCGGCGGGACGCCTCCTTATCCCAAGCGTCTTACGCTCCTGACACCGTTGCAAGAAGACGTTGGCGCCACTGTCAGATGATGGTGGACCACTTCTGTGTGCAGTTCCTGCGGCATCACCTTCCGTTCTTGGAAGTTCGGCAGAAGTGGAGGCGGCCTACTGATGACCTCACGCAGAGCACCATCGACATGATCGTTGATCCCCAGCTTCAGAGAGCACGGTGGCCCATCGGGGAGGTTGTCAAGGTGATCAAGAGTGCAGACGGTCGGATCCGGTCAGCTGAGGTTCGGATTGGAGAGAAGACCTACCTGCGGCCGGTACCACGTATGGTCCAGCTTCCGGCCATTCCACCTGATGATGGACAAAATACGGAACTCCACTTCATCTTAGGGAATTTAATAGACTTTACATAATAGCTAGGCTATTCTGGGGGCGGCTGTTATAAATTCCCCTAGTATTTATGCATTGTTCTTGTTCAGGCATTTTGTTAGACAGCTAATTCGTATTTTTACGTCAGGCATCTTGTTAGACAGCTAAGGGGTCCTTGGAAAATAATATAGCTGAAAAAAAGCCGTTGGGTTTTATAGCCGTTTGTGTTTTTATCGTGGATGCCTGTCTGCGTTTGTGACAAGGATACCAGACAGACAGAAAAGGGACAGTTAATGCCAGTTACTGTCAGTTAGGAAGAATTTACAGCTCAGAAAAGGGAAACTTCATGCTGTAAACTAACTGGATAGTTAATTAAACTCCCAAAAAAACACCATCTTGCTGTGTCTGGACTCGCTCTCTGATCGGAGTGTCTGTATGGATGAAGTGCTCCAGCTAATTTCCTCAAAAATCAACATACAGTCCTAACTCTCCACAACATTTGCATTATTGTTCCAAGAGTTGTTCTATTTTTTTTTTTTACATCTAAAAGATTTAATAAGAACAGATACTAGTTTATTTAGTGTTCACTGAGTTTGAATTCCCAGAACGAGTTGGTCAAAGCAGATTCTCAGTTTTTTGCACTTTATTTTTTATGATGTTACTGGCTGGAAAGCAGTAAGTTTAAATTTTTTTACATCTAATTTTTTACATTTATTTATTAACTGTCATGTGAAGTTCAGACAGTAGTTAGGAAATTCACTTAACATGTTTACTATTATGTTTATGAAACAAGAAAAAATAGAAATGGTGAAAAGAAAAGGCATAGATTTGTTTGCTTTATTGTAATCTCTGCTTTAAATAAATCTGACATTGTTTATTATAAAACAGATTAATTTATTGCTTCTGTTTGTTGAAAAATACTTGAGAAGGTATTTTAAAAAAATAATCACATTTTCAATCGCAATCGCAATTAATAGAAAAATAATCGCAATTAGATTATTTTCCAAAATCGTTCAGCCCTAGTATAAAGTCAGGGATTTTTTAATTGATAAAGCTCTGCATATGTTGTATAACACAATCATTGCTCCACATTTAATCTATTGTATTGAGGTTTGGGGAAAAGCGTGCAAAACAATTACAAAGCCTGTTTTTATTTTACAAAAGAGAGCTGTAAGAGTAATCACCAGAAAACATTTCAGTCACCCATCAAACACCTTGTTTCTTCAGCTAAACTTATTGAAATTCCAGGAATTGGTAGAATATAGTATTTTATCAGTTATGTATAGGGCTCATAATAACACATTACCTTTAAATATCCAAAGAAATTTTATAAAAAGACAAAGTTGTTACAATCTCAAAGGGACAGAGATATTCATCAAACCACAATTCAGAACCAGCTTAAAGGGACGGTCTACCTCAATTCAGGGAGTTCGATTGTGGAATGCTCTGGAGAGTGATGTTAAAAATGCAAAATCAATGTGTACATTTAAGAAAAAGGTCAAAAAGGACTTGCTCAAAAACTATATATGATGTAACTTAGTGTGTTTGTGTATTACACTTATGTTGTACTTATGATGTAGCTTAGTGCGTTTGTGTATTACAGTTAGAAAAATTAAGTAGAGTTATTCATTTTGTGACGTAGTTTGTGTATTACAGTTAGAAAAAATTAAGTAGAATTATTCATTTTGTGATGTAGTTTGTGTATTACAGTTAGAAAAATTAAGTAGAATTATTCATTTTGTGATGTAGTTTGTGTATTACAGTTAGGAAAATTAAGTAGAATTATTCATTTTGTGATGTAGTTTGTGTATTACAGTTAGAAAAATTAAGTAGAATTATTCATTTTGTGATGTAGTTTGTGTATTACAGTTAGAAAAATTAAGTAGAATTATTCATTCTGTGATGTAGTTTGAAGGTTATCATTGGTTGAACAAACTGTGAAATAAGGGGCAGATATAATAAGATTTCATCTTCTTTCTGCTCCCTTCATTTTATCCTACTTGTATTCTTGTATCTGATGAAACTGTCTTGTATTGTTCTTTTAAAATGAATGAATAAACATCACATCAAATCAAATCATTTTAAATTATAATTTTTACATTCAGATATTACTAACAGCTTTATGGTGAGAGTTACTTATCTAAACAATTGTAAAATAGTGTAAATTCATTAAAGTTGAACGTGTTTAAGGAGATTAAAGGTCTATTATTCCTTGAAATCATCAGAACATCTGGTCATAGTGGATGTAGTTTTAGACGTTTGAGTCAAACTGTACAGATGACCTTATGAACAATCTCAGGTTATTTTGGGAGATCATTTGTGATCTGTTACCTCTTGAAATATGTTTTGAGGATGACTCATCTACTGCCACATCAGCTGCACTTCAGTATCTGACAGACTCAGAACTTGTGATTTTTGGTTCAATTAGCTGTGGTGGCCATCTTGAATAGGTTGATCCCCAAAGATATATTTACTTACAAATATTACTTTTAGAGACTTTGACTCAAATCAATCACTAATTTCATAACATCATTTGAGAATGTAAAGGATAAATAAATAATAATGTTCACCCAAATCAATGATATTTCTAACTTATTTAGCAGATCTGGTGAGACACGTGAGAAATGGTTCCACGAGCAGCTCTGAATCTTGAATGAAGAACTCCTGGAACATGAGGGTCCAGTTTGTAAATGAGAATTGGTTCTCAAACACTTCACCTGTTAAAATCAGATCAAATCAAATGTCAGAGAGAACAGTTTCAGAGTCAGAGTCAGAGAGTCTTTATTGTCATTTGCACCGCATGTGGTACATGTGATGAAACGAGATTATGTACACAGTGTCCCAGTTACATCCAACAACAAAATGTAAGAGAAAAACAGTAATAACATCTAGGATATAACTAAGAAAAACATCAACTAGAAATACACTAAGCCCTAATGTAATAGAAAAACATCATTACAAACAGCAGCACGGACACGAGTCTGTATGAGCAGATGGTCACAGATGAACACAGCAACAAGAAAACAGATCAGCATCAGCATGATGTGATATTTTGCAGTGATTATTCTCATTATTTATTTATTCATGAGTCTAACAGCCTCAGGGTAGAAGCTGTTCCTCAGTCTAGTGGTTCTACATTTGATGCTCCTTAACCGCCGTCCTGAAGGGAGTGGGGCAAAGAGTGTGTGTGCTGGGTGAGTGGGGTCTTCCATGATGCAGGTGGCTCTTTTACTGCATCTGGAAGTGTAAATGTCTGTGATGGTGGGGAGACTGACTCCAACAGACCTCTGTGCAGCCTTCACCACTCTCTGTAAAGCTTTTCTCTCTGCAACTGTGCAGCCTCCATGCCACACGTTGATGCTGGAGCACAGGATGCTCTCCACTGCACACCTGTAGAAGGAGGTGAGGACTGGGCTTCTGAGACCAGCTCGTCTCAGCCGTCTGAGGAAGTAGAGTCTCTGATGACCTTTCTTGATCAGGCTGGTGGTGTTGTTGGTCCAGCTGAGGTTATCATTCATAGTGTACACCAAGTACTTGTAGCTGGAGACCACTTCCACCACAGATCCACTTACCTGTATGTTCAGTGGGATGTGGGTGTGTTTGTTCCTTCTGAAGTCCACAATCATCTCCTTTGTCTTCTTCACATTCATGTGAAGGTTATTCTCTTTGCACCAGCTCTCCAGGTGTTCCACCTCCTGCCTGTAGCTGGACTCATCATTGTTTGTGATGCATCCCACCACCGCTGTATCATCTGCAAACTTTACAATATGACAGCCTGGATGGGTAGCTGCACAATCATATGTGAGCAGAGTGAACAGAAGAGGGCTCAGCACACATCCTTGAGGAGAGCCAGTGCTGAGGGTAATGGTGGAGGAGGAGAAGTTGTGGATCTTCACGGACTGAGGTCTGTTTGTTAAGAAGTCTAGTACCCAGTTACAAACGGAGGGGCTTAGTCCAAGTGTGGATAGTTTGTCCATCAGAGTTTGGGGGATCATGGTGTTGAAGGCAGATGTGAAGTCCACAAAGAGCATACGGACGTAGCAGTCCTTCTGATCCATGTGGGTGAGAGCAGTGTGGACCACAGAAGAGATGGCGTCCTCTGTTGATAGGTTCTCGCGGTACGCATACTGATGAGGGTCCTCGTTGATGTTGACGGTTGTCTTGATGTGGGTCATGACCAGTTTCTCAAAGCATTTTGCGACTATCGGGGTGAGGGCCACCGGCCGATAGTCATTCAGACCAGTCACTATGGAGCTTTTTGGGACTGGGATGATGGTGGCGGTCTTCAGGCAGGTGGGAACTGACTCCAGGGCAAGTGAGGTGTTGAAGATGTCAGCCAGCACCTCACAGAGCTGATCCGCACATTCCTTCAGAACTTTCCCTGGGATGTTGTCCGGTCCAGTTGCTTTATGAGGGTTGATCCTTCTGAGACTACCTCACTTCTGCTGCGGTCACGCTGAGATGCTCTTCATCTGGTAGTGAGGTGAGTCTAGTGCTGGCTGGTCTGTTTGGGTCTTCAAAGCGAGCATAAAATTTGTTGAGGGCATCAGGCAGAGATGGGTCTTTGGGGCATTGTTTGCTCCTGCCTTTATAATCGGTTATGCATTTGATGCCCCTCCAAATGCTCCGTGGGTCTTGTGAGGTGAACAGACCCTCAATCCTCTGTGCATATGTGGCCATGGCCCTCTTAATGCCAGCAACCAGCTCTTTCCTGGTCTTTCTCAGCTCGAACAGTCTGTTGTGTTCTTCACATCTATGTTCATTCTCTAGAATTGTTTCAAAACATCTTCCTGTTCTTTAGATCTTTACATCTAAGATCATCAATTTTTTATGGTTCTACATATTTGAAACATTTAACAAAGGTTTACAGTAGTCCCTCGCTGCTTCGCTATATCGTAGGTTTTCAAAGTAAGATTTGACATGACACAATTAGCTGATTAATGGATGAGCCATCGATTGATTATTTAAAATAAATTATTTAAAATGATTGTGGACCATGTGTGAAGCCGATCAGCTGATTTCCTTCTTTGACACACACACATACACACACATTTTCCCCGCTGTGTCTTTGTGAAGGGTTAACCCTTTTTGTCCAGATGCACCAATTGACTTTTGCCTTCCAACTTAAAATTCAAAATATGTCACATAAAAAAAATCATCATAATCCATCCATCCATCCATCCATCCATCCATCCATCCATCCATCCATCCATCCATCCATCCATCCATCCATCCATCCATCCATTGTCTTCCGCTTATCCGGGGTCGGGTCGCGGGGGTAGCAGCCTAAGTAAGGACATCCACCCCTGGAGCCCTACCACCGCAGAGTTTTTTAACCACCTCTGTACCTCAGCACCAGAGATTGGAGAGACCGACCCAAAGTCCCTAGGCTCCGCTTCCTCAGTGGAAGACGTGCCAGTAGGATTGAGGAGGTCTTCGAAGTATTCCGCCAACCGACTCACAACATCCCGAGTTGAGGTCAACAGCACGCCACCCCTACTATAAATAGTGTTGGTTGCGAACCGCTTTCCCCCCTGAGACGCCGGATGGTGGACCAGAATCGCATCGAAGCCGTACGGAAGTCATTCTCCATGGCCTCTCCGAACTCCTCCCATGCCCGAGTTTTTGCCTCAGCAACTACCCGAGCCGCATGCCGTTTGGACTGCCGGTACCTATCAGCTGCTTCCAGGGTCCCACAGGCCAAAAAGGCCCAATAGGACTCCTTCTTCAGCCTGACAGCATCCCTCACCGCCGGTGTCCACCACCGGGTTCGAGGGTTGCCACCACGACAGGCACCAACAACCTTGCGGCCACAGCTCCGATAAGCTGCCTCGACAATAGAGGCGCGGAACATGGCCCACTCGGACTCAATGTCCCCCGACTCCCTCGGAACGTGTTCAAAGCTCTCCCGGAGGTGGGAGTTAAAGCTCCGTCTTACGGGAGACTCTGCCAGACGTTCCCAGCAGACCCTCACAATATGTTTGGGTCTGCCAGGTCTGACCGGCATCCTCCCCCACCATCGGAGCCAACTCACCACCAGGTAGTGGTCAGTTGACAGCTCCGCCCCTCTCTTCACCCGAGTTTCCAAGACATGAGGCCGCAGATCAGATGAGATGACAACAAAGTCGATCATCGAACCGCGACCTAAGGTGTCCTGGTGCCAAGAGCTCATATGGACACCCTTATGCTTGAACATGTGTTCATTATGGATAATCCATGACGAGCACAGAAGTCCAATAACAGAACACCACTCGGGTTCAGATCAGGGGGGCCGTTCCTCCCAACCACACCCCTCCTGGTCTCATTGTCATTGCCCACGTGAGCGTTGAAGTCCCCCAGTAGAACAAGGGAGTCCCCAGGAGGCGCACTCTCTCAATACCCCTTCCAAGGACTCCAAAAAGGGTGGGTAGTCTGAGCTGCCATTTGGCTTATAGGCACAAACAACAGTCAGAGCCCGTCCCCCCACACGTAGGCGAAGGGAGGCTACCCTCTCGTTCACCGGGGTGAACCCCAACGTACAGGCACCAAGATGGGGGGCAACAAGTATGCCCACTCCTGCTCGGCGCCTCTCACCAGGGGCAACTCCAGAGTGGAAGAGTGTCCAACCCCTCTCAAGGAAACTGGTTCCAGAGCCAGAGCCATGCGTTGAGGTGAGTCCGACTATTTCTAGCCAGAACCTCTCAACCTCACACACTAGCTCAGGCTCCTTCCCCACCAGAGAGGTGACATTCCACGTCCCAATGGCCAGCTTCTGTAGCTGAGGATCAGACCACCAGGGTCCCC
Organism: Garcialebias charrua; assembly: GCA_038048925.1. Classification (NCBI taxonomy): domain Eukaryota; kingdom Metazoa; phylum Chordata; class Actinopteri; order Cyprinodontiformes; family Rivulidae; genus Garcialebias; species Garcialebias charrua. The sequence continues at coordinate 21,106 of JBBPBX010038051.1, forward strand.
GCCCTCGGCCACCACCCATCCCACATTGCACCCGACCCCTTTGGCCCCTCCCACAGGTGGTAAGCCCATGGGAAGGGGGACCCACATCTCCTCTTTGGGTTGTGCCCGTCCGGGCTCCATGGGTAAAAGCCTGGCCACCAGGCGCTCGCCAGCGTGCCCCACCTCCGGGCCTGGCTCCAGAGTGGGGCCCCGGTGACCCGCGTCCGGGCGAGGGAACATTGAATCCATTTATTTGACTCATCATAAGGGGTTTTTGGGCTGCACTTTGTCTGGTCCCTCACCTAAGACCTGTCTGCCTTGGGTGACCCTACTAGGGGCATGAAGCCCCTGACAGCATAGCTCCTAGGATCATTGGGACACTCAAACCCCTCCACCACGGTAAGGTGGCAGCCCAGGGATGGGATCATCATAATCACAAAATATAAAAGTGTTATTTTAAATTATTTTAGAAATTCTATGTTCAGTTGTTGAAATGTAATTGATCAAAAAGTAAATTTCTGCTCCGTGCTGCTGAGCTGAAGCTGTGACATCCTTTGATGTCCTGCTGCACTTCTCTTCTCTACCATTTAAAGGCACGGTCTGCAGTTTCTGTAAAGCCCTGAAACTTAGGAAATTTTCGAGCAGAAACCCTTCTCCCTCCTCCCCCTTGCACTCTGGCTGACCTGAAACTCCGCCTCCTTAGCTCCTCCTCCACAGCTTGGCCTGTCTCGTGAACGCGCATGCATTGTAAACACAGTTCTAAGATGGCGTCGGCGCAGTCACCCGATCGACTATTTCCTTCTCAAATCTTTGCGTATTTGTAATAAAGTATCGTAAATTATGTATAACCCTTTCAATAAGTTATGTTATAATACTTTGCTGCAGTGTGTGACATTTTATCTGTGTTACGCATCGTTTTGAAACATTCTCGATGGTCTTCAGACGAGGAATTTACACCCAGAGGGACCTACGGTCCGAAGAAGAGGAAAACAGCTGGACTTGTTCATATTCTGGTTTTGTTACATAATGAGATTCGATGCTCACAGGGGGAGTTGATGAAAACAAACAGTTCTCATAGTCACCCTGTTTTCATGCAAACCTTTAAATTGATGATTCTTCATGAACATGCAGTGAAATAATTTTCTATTTGAAAGAACACAGCGACAAAATCTTTTTTATTTATTTATTTAGACAATAAATACACAAAAAACCTAAATAAATATGTGACAAGGATCATCAAACCGTTACATAACGCACTTAAATAACCATAAATAAAGCACTGAGCATCCACCCTGATGTTAAATACTCTGTTGTGTACTTAGTTTGATTTAAATAACTTTTTAATAAAACTGGACAGAAATTAAACAGAACTTAATTAACTCCAAATTCTTCCTAACCTGCAGCCTTCAGGGCAACAGAACAGCAAGCAGGGCCCAGGTGACTGATCTGGTCTTCACTTAAGTGGGTCAGGTCAATAAATATGTGGAGCTTCTCCAGATTGTCAGCTTGTCCAAACATCTAAAGTCCATAGAGAACCACCTGATCTCCACTCTTTCATTTGTGTATATATATAATATATATATATATATATTATAAATATAGGTATCTATATGTATATATACTATATATATATATATAGTTATAAATATAGGTATCTATATAAAAAAATAACTATATTTATAACTACAGTATACAGTATATACTATATATATACTGTATATCTATATATGTATATATATATCTATCTATATATGTATATATATATATATATATATATATATATATCTATCTATATATATATATATATATATATATATATATATATATATATCTATATATCTATATATATATATATCTATATATATATATATCTATATATATATATATCTATATATATATATATATATATATATATATATATATATATATATATATATATATATATATATATATATATATATATATATATATATATATATATATATATATATATATATATGAATGTAGAATGATGAACATATTCTACCATTGCTGTTCATCATTCTTTAGTTAGTAGCAGGTCACTTTTGTAAATGAGCCCTCGAGGCTCAATGAGATTTACCTGACTAAATAAAGGTTGAATGAATGAATGACTACTGTATATATATATATATATACAGTATATATAAATAAAAAAATTAAGGTTCATTGATAAACTTCATCAACTCGTTTAAAAGTTCTTTTCTTTTAATTGAGGATTTTTGGGATTGAAATTGCCCCAAGGCCACACCCTGCCACAGATCTTTGGAGGACACCCCACGTGGAGATGGTCTTCATCTGGTCTCCATGGGTCAGTCCTCAGTGCTGGTTGATCACCTTCGGTCTCACGCAGGTGCAACCCACTGAGATGAGTTTGGACTCCAGGCGGTAGTGGTAGCTGTGCCTGGCCCTGGCGTCTTGACTCGCCTCAGAACCAGCACCTGATGCAGAATGGGACGGGACTCCAGGCCCCCGTCCTCCAGTCCTTGGTGGTCCAGGCAGGTTTTGAGCAAACAGTGAGCCTGCGACAGCGCATGAGGGTACATGTTGTCATCCCTGGAGATGCTGAGGACAGAGAGGAGACAAAAAACTGTTAACAGGACTCTGAGCTTCATGAAGGACAACACACTGAGGAGCTGAAGCCTCACTTGTAGGTCCACGGTGAGATGGAGTCGCTGGCCAAAGAACTGACTTTTAGGCTGGGAACTAAATTGTTTGGGTCCAAACGCAGAGGGACCGTTTCTTCTGCTAATCCTTCAAAGGACTTCCTGTGTGGCTTTGCTGCTGTCTGTGGGACCACCACCACCATCATCATCAACAGGACAGCGCTGACAACCTGAGGAAGAAGAACATTCATTCATTCAACCTTTATTTATACAGGCTAGCCTCGTTGAGCCACGGGGACTCATTTACAAGAGAGACCTGTCTCACTCACACCTAGGGTCAATTTAGAGTTACCAATCAGTCTAACATGCATGTTTTTGGTCTGTGTATGTTATACATGAACACAGAATTTTAATTAAGTCATCTTTTTAAAAATTCTTAAATTTATAAAGTTGTACATTTTCTGTGACGTGGTTAGAAAAATAAAATAATAAAAAAAATAAGCTTCAAAGATATTTATTGTCAATATTGTGCATCTGTATTATTCTAATTTTATGTCCACTAAAATTGCAGCACAGAAAAGCCATAACAATAAAGAAATACATTATATAAAAACTGGAGCGTGAGATTGATAGGCGGATAGGTGCAGCGTCCGCAGTGAAGCGGGCGCTGTACCGGTCTGTCGTGGTGAAGAGAGAGCTGAGTCAAAAGGCAAAGCTCTCAATTTACCGATCGATCTACGTTCCCACCCTCATCTATGGTCATGAGCTCTGGGTTATGACCGAAAGAACAAGATCTCGGATACAAGCGGCTGAAATGAGTTTTCTCCGCAGGGTGTCTGGACTCTCCCTTAGAGATAGGGTGAGAAGCTCAGTCATCCGGGAGGGACTCGGAGTAGAGCCGCTGCTTCTCCACATCGAGAGGAGCCAGTTGAGGTGGCTCGGGCATCTGGTTAGGATGCCTCCTGGACGCCTCCCTGGTGAGGTGTTCCGGGCATGTCCCACCGGGAGGAGACCCAGAGGAAGACCCAGGACACGCTGGAGGGACTATGTTTCTCGGCTGGCCAGGGAACGCCTTGGGATTCCCCCAGAGGAGCTGCTCCAAGTGGCTGGGGAGAGGGAAGACTGGGCCTCCCTACTTAGGCTGCTACCCCCGCGACCCGACCCCGGATAAGAGGAAGAAAATGGATGGATGGATGGATGGATTATATAAAAACAACTATTAAACTTTGGTTTTTGTTTCTGCCTACCGTAATATCTGGTGGAAATACATTTCATAAACAATATTAGACATACAACCTTACCATCTACATTTTAAAATTGTGTAATAATATTATGATCACAGTTATATTAGTTGCAGTGCAAACCATAAAATAATCTTGACATAAATACAGTTTCCCCTTACTTACCTTGTTTCCAAAACCTGAATGGGAGTCTCCCCAAATTCACTTCTGAGACCTTCCCCAAAGTCATCATCTCTGCATAAAAACATATAATGTAGTTCAAACAATAATCAGATATTCTTTTCAACACATTTATCACACAATGACAAATTTATCTAACATATCAAAGCATGTAGGATGATTTAAAAAATAGCATCAAACAGCCATCTTCCATCCTGTTCTGCTGCTAGAAGTAAAATTTGAACTTTTTATGCTCTCCTTTCATCCTGCTTCACTGCATGCTCATGTCCGCAGCAAACTCGTCCACCCCACCGCAAGTTTTACAGATTTGATTCCAAAATTTAATAATTTTTGAGGCCCTTTATACAGGTAAACGTCCAAAGAGGTTGAGATGTATGCATCAACAACATATATTGTGTAGTACAACTAACAGACTTTTAGATTATGAACACCAAATGATCTGCAGACAATATGCTAATTGCTAGTTGTTGAGATCATGCCTCTCTTACACAGACAGCGCAGTTACAGTACTTTCAACATATCTGCATGCTGATCCACAATACAATAAGTTAGGATAACTAAATGTACGTATCAAAACAATACTGAGGTTGAATGAGTTAGCTGCTGCCATTAGCATCACGTCAGCTGTAGGCCGGAAAACGATTTTAGCCTGTTGTAGATAATATCATGGCATTTGCGCTATCACATGAGTCAAGCAAAGACACTTACTTTTCAAGCAGGAAAGTTGCTAACTCTGCATCGCTTTGCAATCCTCTGAGCACTCGAGGCTCTCGCCACCTCCGCCATCTTGAAACAGCTACTGTTTGAGACGGGAGCGTGCCCGGCTGCTGCGCCTGCGCGCTGCCGCTGGGAGAGGCGGGGGGAGGGCGGGGGAAGCTCGTTCATGAAAATAACTCTGTTTTGATTGGCTGGTCAAAAACGGCCCGCTCTGGTTTTTATAAATGCTATTTTAACCACCGGGAGACGCCAGAGGAATATAGTATTTCTCAAAGATTACCTGTTTAACATCACTCTGACAAAAAATAGTGACTGAGAGAAGAAATATGTTTATAAAAAAAGCTACATACTGCAACTTTAAGTAGAATTATTCATTTTGTGAACATCTTGATGTTGTGCCATCTTTTAATTTGTGTATTACAGTTAGAAAAATTAAGTAGAATTATTCATTTTATGATCTAGTTTGTGTATTACAGTTAGGAAAATTAAGTAGAAAAAAATAATAAAAAAATAGGAAAATTAAGTAGAAAAAAAAATAAAAAATAAAAATAAGTGTGATGTATTTTGTGTATTAGTTAGAAAAATTGTGTATTAGTTAGAAAAATTAAGTAGAATTATTCATTTTGTGATGTAGTTTGTGTATCACAGTTAGAAAAAGTAAGTAGAATTATGGGTGATGTAGTTTGTGTATTACAGTTAGAAAAATTAAGTAGAATTATTCATTTTGTGATCTAGTTTATGTATTAGTTAGAAAAATTAAGTAGAATTATTCATTTTGTGATGTAGTTTGTGTATTACAGTTAGGAAAATTAAGTAGAATTATTCATTTTGTGATGTAGTTTGTGTATTACAGTTAGAAAAATAAGTAGAATTATTCATTCTGTGATGTTGCTTGAAGGTTATCATTGGTTGAACAAACTGTGAAATAAGGGGCAGATATAATAAGATTTCATCTTCTTTCTGCTCCCTTCATTTTATCCTACTTGTATTCTTGTATCTGATGAAACTGTCTTGTATTGTTCTTTTAAAATGAATGAATAAACATCAATCAATCAATCTGCTGTAGTGATACAATGGTCCAACCAAGACGTAGTATGCCAGGCTTCACTAATATAGGTGTAACTGTCAGCTGGCAAAAGTTCTTTACTTGAGAGTATTAGATTAGAATCTGTACAAAAATAATTCAGGTGTTTAGCAAACAGTGAATTTTTATCTGAGATGTTTGCATTCATGTCCCCCATAACATAAATACTTTTAGACTTCTCATTTTGCACAAAATAGCTAATACTGTATAAGCAAGTTTACTAAGGTATTCTTCTTCGTTATGATGACACTCATATGGAGCATAGACATTTAAAATCAATGATCATGATGATGAGGATATCGGAACTGGATAGGTATTGGCCAATATCCAGATTTACGTATCGGGATCGGATTGGAAGTTAAAAAATGTGGATCGTGCATCCCTAATTACGAGTAGGTTATACCAAATATGTAATTAAAAAATGACATTTCATGGGGATTCACCAAGTGAACATGAAACACAGATTTACACTTCAAAACAGAGAAATGTTTATCCTCTTCCAAGTTCCCAAGCCATGCTCTTTTAGTTCTCAGGAAAATAAGGTAGGAACACCAGAACTAAGGAGAGGATTTTTTTCAAAGCTGTGAAAGTGTTTCTGATGAGTTCATATTATACCTTGGGTTTGAACCATCAGTCCATTTCATTTCTCCCTTTGAGAATATAAATCCCATAGGCTGTCAAAGAACTGGGAGGTCAAAGTCATTTGCTCTTTTCTTTGTGCTGCAGGTGATGTCCAGAGGGATGTGTTGTTAACTCCAACTCCTGGGAGGTCAAGAGGTCACACACCTCTGTGAAGGACTGCTGAAAACAAATGGTAAGAAGTCAAACAGTTTTATTGACCTCTACAAGTTCTGCTGATACTGTTTTAGTGGCTTACATGTTTTTTTATCTATTTTTTTTTTTATATCAAGACAATTAAGTTGTACCATTGATGGTTCTTACAAACCGGATTCCAAAAAAGTTGGGACACTAAACACATTGTGAATAAAAACTGAATGCAATGATGTGGAGGTGCCAATATCTAATATTTTATTCAGAATAGAACAAATCACAGATCAAAAGTTTAAACTGAGAGAATGTATCATTTTAAGGGAAAAATATGTTGTTTCAAAATTTCATGGCGTCAACAAATCCCAAAAAAGTTGGGACAAGTCCATTTTTACCACTGTGTGGCATCCCCCCTTCTTCTTACAACACTCAACAGACGTCTGGGGACAGAGGAGACCAGTTTCTCAAGTTTAGAAATAGGAATGCTCTCCCATTCATGTCTAATACAGGCCTCTAACTGTTCAATCGTCTTGGGCCTTCTTTGTCGCACCTTCCTCTTTATGATGCACCAAATGTTCTCTATAGGTGAAAGATCTGGACTGCAGGCTGGACATTTCAGTACCTGGATCCTTCTCCTACGTAGCCATGATGTTGTGATTGCTGCAGAATGTGGTCTGGCATTATCTTGTTGAAAAATGCAGGGTCTTCCCTGAAAGAGATGACGTCTAGATGGAGCATATGTTGTTCTAGAACCTGAACATAGTTCTCTGCATTAATGGTGCCTTTCCAGACATGCAAGCTGCCCATGCCACAAGCGCTCATGCAACCCCATACCATCAGTGATGCAGGCTTCTGAACGGAGCGTTGATAACAACTTGGGCTATCCTTGTCCTCTCTGGTCCGGATGACATGGCGTCCCAGTGTTCCATAAAGAACTTCAAATTGTGACTCATCTGACCACAGAACAGTCTTCCATTTTGCCACACTCCATTTTAAATGACCCCTGGCCCAGTGCAAACATCTGAGCTTGTGGAGCTTGCTTAGAAATGGCTTCCTCTTTGCACTGTAGAGTTTCAGCTGGCAACGGCGGATGGCACGGTGGATTGTGTTCACTGACAATGCTTTCTGGAAGTATTCCTGAGCCCATTCTGTTATTTCCTTGACAGTGGCATTCCTGTTTGAGGTGCAGTGACGTTTAAGGGCCCGGAGATCACGAGCATCCAGTAGAGTTTTACGGCCTTGACCCTTACGCACAGTGATTGTTCCAGATTCTCTGAATCTTTTGATGATGTTATGTATGGTTGATGATGATCAAAAAAAGGCATTCAATACAGAAACAACTGGACTTTTTTTGTAACAGAAGACGTTTCGCTTCTCATCCGAGTAGCTTTCTCAATTCAAAGAGCAGAGAGTGAAGGAGCAAGGTTTTAAGGGCTGAGATAAGATACAACATACCTATGTAAATTGACAAATCACACCTCACACCTTAAAAGTATGGGTTTCTGAAAGCTGCGCTGACATCATGTTTTAACTATGCATCACTACATATATATATTTTATCATTGAACTATGTTCGTTTTTTGCAAAATAAATTATAAATATATTAAAATTCCATTACAAGTTATTGTAATTTTGTCGCTGGGACACGCCCACAGACATCCGAGAACTTCCGCGATAAGTCACGTGACGTACGGAGATGAATTGCTGCTCGTTGCGCATCTTGTAAACAACATGGCGGCCGATACAGAACCGGACGAATTTAGCAAACTGAGTGAAGAATTGAACGATTTTTATTCAGTTTGGGAAGCCAAAGTTATTTCAGGGGGTTAAACAATAAACAGCAGGTTCTAATTTATGTCTGCAGCCGTATTTAATGAAGCCTTACCAACGAGGAAGCAGGTGTCAAGCCGCAACTTTACTTGACTTGTGAGGACCGAGGAGACGTGAAGGAACCAGTTCACGTCGTCCACAGAGCACTGATTGGTACTGCTTTAATTAATCTAATAATTATTCAACATTACTTATAGTTTAAAAAAGATGAGTCCCTTTGAAGCATCTGTTTTATTTTTTATGTTTATTCTAACGTTATGTGCAAGTTTCACTGCACTGAATCTTTACATCAAAAACGAAATTTCACTCAAATTCTGTCTAAATAACATCACTACATTTTCATTTCTGGATCATCATGGTGTGCAGTGGTTTCAGCTGTAATAATCAAAATAAAACAATATTTGATATTCACCCTATTATAAGTGTAATCATAAATATTTGCTAATTTAAGCTTGTTCGACCTTTTCAGCCACAGTTTTTTTTTTGCATATTTAGATAATGTTATCAAGTTTTTTGTGAAAATTTCTGCTACTTTGAGCAGCCACCCTGCTTGTGAGTGCTTGTCTTTGAAGTTGTCATCCTTCTTTGTGGTTCCTGCAGGGAACGGTGCTGAGCTATGATGACCAGTCTGAAGAGTGGACGGCGACGCTTGCAGCCAGCCAGAGCACGCTGGTGTAGAGATGGGAAAACGCTGCAGCTGAGCAGGTGACATTATGTCAGACAACATCCATCCATCCATCCATCCATCCATCTCCATCCATGATGGTTACATCCATCCACCCACCCATGCATCCATCCATCCATCCACCACCCACCCATCCATCATCCACCCATCCATGCATACATGTTTTTTCTATTTTAAATTTATTAATAAAAACATAAATTCAGAAATATATGACTCTGTCCAAAATCAACTAAAACATTTTTATTTTTCCAGGTGTATCTGTACAAATTGCCAATGACCAGAGGTGATTGAAGGAATTTGTCGAAAGGTGAAGATTTCAGATGCGTTACCCAGTAGCTTTCAGACATGCTGTCTGGATGTTGTTCTAAGAATAGCAAACAACAAT
>JBBPBX010038052.1:4102-14928 GCA_038048925.1 Garcialebias charrua
CATGTGGGCTTCTTGTGAGCCAGATGTTGAGGAGTTCAAAGGAACATCTTCCTGCATGTCTTCTTCCCTCACCTCTGACCTCTTCTTGGTGTTGTGAGGGGTGTTAGTGTCATGGTCTGTCTGTTTATGTTTAATCCAGCCCGGTTTCTCCTAGTTGTCTGGTTGCTGTGTTCTGTCTGTTTGTGCTTAATTCAGCTTTCTGTTTTGTTCAGTCTTTTGTGCTTAATATAGTCTTCATGTTTGTTTAATTCAGCTTGTGTTTAGTTCAGCTCCGTTTCTGCCTCTGTCTCACCTGTGTCTAGTTGTAATCATCACAGGTGGGTGTAATCAGTGTGTCTATGTATAAATTCAGCTCCCCTCAGTCTTGCCATTGTCTCGGGTTTGTCCTCCCATGGTGTTGTGTTCTGCTCTTCCTCCGTGTTTCCCTGAGTGTTAAGTAAGTACCTCTTCAGTTTAGTTCAGTTTAGTTTAATCCAGTTTAGTTTAGTTTATTAGTTTTTTGCTGCCCTGCCAGTCTTTGTTTTGTTTTAATTTTGTTGTAAATAAACACTTTAAATTTTTTCCTGAGTGTTCATCGTCCTACTCCTGCATTTGGGTTCTACACTCCTTCCGTGCCAGCAGAACCTAACAGTTAGTGGAATGGTTGGAGCTGAGATACGGAGCAGGTTCTGTGAACAGAACTCACCAGAACCAATACCCTGATGCATGCTCAATAATCTAGGTAGAAAAATCTAAAAAAAAAGCTTGTTTTTTTGAATGTCCAGAGGACCAGATTTAGCTTTTTTAGATCACCAGAACCAAGGTTTGGGAGTGTGCAGCCAGATGTTTGTCTGTTGAACATCTGCAGAAACAGGAGACATGTTTTCTTTCTCCTGTCTGCTCTAATGCGTCCACTTGAAGGTTCTAATAGAAACACATTGTGACAGCAGGTGAAACGTTTCCACTGAACATCTGCTGGTTCTTCTATCATCTCTACTGACTTGTTGAACCAATGATCCTGGAGGTGATTGATCCCTGCACAGTGATCACATGACCGCAGCAAGAATCCACTGAAGAGGCTGCAAATAGAGCAACAAGAGTGAAGCAGAGAACAGGCTGAAAATGAAGAAGTGGACAGAGAAATGATCAAATGAAGCATTTAGTGTTTCCATTTGAACAGAGCAGCTGGAGCTGAAGCTTTTGATCCAGAGCAACACAACAGCTCTGCTTTCAAACCTCCACACACTTTCTGACGTCCACTCTGTCCACAGTGTTGGACGTGTCTCCATCCACTTGTGTTTGTTCTGGACGGCCCACTGGAGCAGGATCAGAGGCTTTCTGCTACTAAGACAACACTTTACACACACGAGGCTCTGAATGTTAGAAACCCTCTGACTAGAATACACTTCTTCTGTGTGAGCTTTGAGCTCAAACTGTGAATTTAATTCAAACTGGAGACCAGTCCACCTCCCAGCAGCACCACTGTTGGACTGGATTCTACAGGTGGACCTAAGAAACTGGACCTTCAAATGCCTGTGACATGCACGAACACAAAAAGAGGAAGAACATGTTAATATAGAATAAATTCTGCATAATATCCATGAATTAGTTCCATGGCATGGCCGGAGTGAAACAGGAAGTGACAACAAAGAGGAAGAAGTCTTTCAAAATCTTTGTTTCTACAAGATGTGACTCTTCTTCATCTTTCTTTAATAGTGACTGTGAATAATGTAAAGAAACATCAGACTCTGTGCTCCTGTCTGTGTTAGCTGTTGTAGCAATGATGTGTTTCCATGCAGGCGTTGTCATCTCTCCGTTCCTGCACATGCAAATATCTCCACAACTGTTCATGTGAGCTGCGTGAATTGATTCTGCCATACATCAGTAATGTTCTCTTTCCATGAACGCTTTAGTGTTTATCATGAAAACTGGATGTGACAGGAACTTGAAGAGAATTGATCCTGTTTCCATTAGAAAGACTCTCAGACACAGAAGCCCACAACCAGAAATAAAACATGACGTCATGTGTGTTCATGTCAAACTGACTGAAATGTGATCAAACTATTGATTTATTCATGAAGCTTTATTGAAGCAGGCAAACCCCGTTGAGAGCACACATCTCTCTGCATGCTCCTCCTGGGCCTGAAGGCAGCCTAACATGCATGTTTTTGAACATGTGAGCCTAACATGCATGTTTTTGAACATGTGAGCCTAACATGCATGTTTTTGAACATGTGAGCTGAAGTCAATAGTGTGCAGCTTCCAACAGGATGGAGGAGAAGAGAAGAAGGAAGACTTAGAGCTCCTGCTGAGGGAGCACTGGACGAGAGCTCACTCTGAAGAGTTCACAAACACCTCTCCTTTCCTCCTGTCACATCAATCAAGTGATGCAGCACATGCAGAGAGCTGCTGTCACTTGTGGCAGTGACATGAAGAAAAGTGAGCGAGACATTTTCTTCTAAACAACATCACTTCATCATTCTCCTTTCTGGCAGCAGTAAAGAGAAGCAGGTGAAGTGTGAGAAAATAAATCAACATCAAGTTATAAAGTTTTATTTTCTTCTTTACTTCTTAAATGCTGACATAAGTGGAGCTCAGGAACTGTTTGGTTCCTCCTCATGCATGTCATGTTGTGGAATGATGAGAATCAAACTCTTGAACTCTTGAGACTTGCAACAAAGGACTGGGAGCAGAGCAGCTGCACATGTTCAGGTTGTGCAGCTGCTCTTGGAGACTGAGAACATGTGAGACTAGTTATATGGAGTTCAAGATGGCGCCGCTGCGTCTGGCATGCCGTCCACCTCTGCTTTATTCGCTACTTGTGTTTCTGCTATTTTTAACGTTTTTGCCTTCAGTATGGTCTCTGTCAAAGCTACGTACATACGATCGCCTGGCACTTTTGAATATTCGAGACTTTATGCAGAACTTTCCAACCAACTTTGGCAAACATTCTCAGCTTCCGCCACCGCCACACCTTGCCTCGGTGCCTACCTGTTTATGGCGTTCTCTCGCCGCGCTGCCCTCCAGGAGCCGTCGACGTCGACGCGGAAGGAGAAGCGGACTTCACGTCAAACTCCGGATTCGGGATTCTAACTCCCACGGCATTTACAACCGGCTAACAAGGGATTGCTATCGTTGGCTCCGGCCGGTTGTCCCGGACCCGGACGCCAGCTGCACACGCCCACGCAGCCGGCTCGTTGGGACCCACATCCGGGGCTGCGTTCAGGAACACCTCCGTCCACTTCAGCATGGATGTCAGCAAACGGTCAGGAACTCCGTTCGTTTGGCACTGATTAACATCAGATCACTAGCTAACAAAACATTTATCATGAATGACTTTTTCTCCTCACACACACTGGATTTTCTTCTGTTAACGGAGACGTGGATGAAACCGGATGAAAACAGTGCTTTCTCAGAGCTCCTCCCTCCTGGCTGTTCCTTCCTCAACTCCCCCCGTCTCACGGGTCGTGGTGGGGGCATTGCTTCAGTTTTTAGAGACAATTTCAAATGTAGACTTTTACCTGCAAAAACATATTCTTCTTTTGAGTTACAGCTGTTCGTGGCTGAGCTGACACAGCCTGTATTATTTGGAATTTTCTATCGTCCCCCTAAATATAATAAGGATTTTATTCAACAATTTGCTGAATTTTTAGCAGACTCCATCCCCAAATTTGACAATTTACTTTTTTGTGGAGATTTTAATATTCATGTTTGTTGCCCGTCCGATCAGTTAGCCTCTGATTTTATTAATCTTTTAACATCTTTTAACTTAATACAGTCTGTGCGTGGGCCAACTCATCTTCTTGGACATACGTTGGACCTTATTATATCTCATGGGCTATCCATCTCACTCTGTGAAACATCTGAAACTGCCATCTCAGATCATTTCCCCATCATGTTAGAGTTTTCGGCCCCCCTACCTGTCAGTAGGCCTGCTGTTGCAGGTCATTGGCGTCGTATTTTTACTCCTGAGACTGCTGGACTGTTTACCACTGCTTTTATGGACTTTCCAATTTCGAGTACAGATGAATTTTATCCAGAGGACTTCCTTCTCTCTTTCAAAACCACCTGCTCTGACATTTTAGACTCCATCGCTCCTCTTCGGTTTAAATCCACCAAACCAAGCGCTGAGCCGTGGTTAAACGATGCCACGCGTACTCTCCAGAAATTATGTAGGAAAGCGGAACGACAATGGAAGAGAGACAAACTTCCTTCATCCTTAAAATTTCTGAGAGAATGCTTTAAAAATTACCAGAGATCTGTCAAAGAGGCGAAATGTCTATTTTTATCTGGTTTGATTTCAAATAATTGCCATTGTCCTAGAGTGTTATTTAACACTATTAATTCTGTTATAAATCCAACTGTGCGTATTCTACCAGATGCCACAGCCACAAACTGTGAAAACTTTTTAAAATTCTTCCAGGATAAAGTGGCCTCAGTCAGACAGGTCACTGGTCCTGTTGCTCCTGACTACTCTGTTGTCTCTGTAGCTCCGGTTGTGTTTGAACAGTTTCAACCAGTGTCTCTTGCCACTCTCACTGATGTTGTTCAACACTTAAAGATCACCAATTGCCCTCTGGACTTTCTTCCGTCCAGGTTTTTAAAAGAGGTTTTTAATTCTGTGGGTTTCTGTGTTTTAACACTTTTAAACTCCTGCCTTCGTTTAGGAATTGTCCCTGCTGCATTTAAACATGCTGTAGTTAGGCCCCTTCTTAAAAAACCTCACCTGGACCCATCAATTTTATCTAATTTTAGACCTATTTCTCATCTGCCTTTTTTATCTAAAGTTTTAGAAAAAATTGTTTTTATGCAGTTACAACCTGTTTTGGAAAATCATGGTATTTTTGAAACATTTCAGTCTGGTTTTAGATCCCGTCATTCTACTGAATCAGCCTTGTTAAAAGTCCATAATGACATTTCCATGTCCATGGATGCCAAGTGTCCCGTTGCACTGGTGTTGCTGGACCTCACAGCTGCATTTGATACAGTAGACCACACTGTCCTTCTATCTCGCCTACAACGTTATGTTGGAATTTCTGGTACAGCACTGAAGTGGTTCACTGCCTACTTGACCAACAGAACATTCTCTGTCATGTTGGACACTCTTTCTTCCTCCACTGCCGTTCTTTCTTGTGGTGTGCCACAGGGTTCTATTCTTGGTCCTCTCCTCTTCTCACTGTACATGCTGCCTCTTGGATCAGTAATAGCCAGACATAATTTTTCTTTTCACTGCTATGCTGATGATGTACAAATTTATCTACCAATGAAACCCAAAAACAGTAATCTTCTCACTCCCTACTCTGATTGTATTAACGACATTAAACAGTGGCTTCACCGTAATTTTTTGTTTTTAAACGAAGGAAAGACAGAATGCATCTTCTTCGGCGATGATGCTCCCTGTAACTTTGGTGCTCTAACTTCCAAATGCAGACCAACAGTTAAAAACTTGGGGGTGACATTTGACAAGGACTTAAAATTTGATAAACACATAGCGTCTGTAGTCAAGGCCTGTTTTTATCAATTACGTCTTTTATACAAAGTTAAACCTTTTTTAAATCGTTTTGATTTAGAAAAGGCCATTCATGCTTTTATCACCTCAAGACTTGACTACTGTAATTCCCTGTATGCGGGAATCTCCCAATCCTCCATTAGACGCCTTCAATTGGTCCAAAATGCTGCAGCTAGACTTTTAACCAACACCTCCAGACGTGAACACATTACCCCTGTTTTATTTTCTCTCCATTGGCTTCCAATTGATTTTAGAATTAAATTCAAAATTTTATTATTCACTTTTAAAGCACTCAATGGTCTTGCCCCACTATATTTGACTGATCTCGTAACTGTCCGTGAATATAGGAGAACACTGAGATCATCTAATACATTTCTCCTGTCCATCCCAAAGTCCAACTACAAACGTTGGGGTGACCGGGCCTTTTCTGTCGTTGCACCCAGTCTCTGGAATAAGCTACCTCTGGACTTGCGCTCCATCACTCATATGGAGTCTTTTAAATCTAATCTTAAAACCTTTTTATTCAGGCAGGCTTTTAATACCTAGTACAGTAGTTCTTTGACATTCTTGTTAGGTCTTAATTGTTGTTAGGTCTTAATTGTTTTTAATTTTTAACTGGCTGTTTTTTATTGTTATTTTTGATTGTTTGTTTTATTTCTGTATTGTTCAGCACTTTGTGCACCTTCTGGCTGCTGAAAAGGGCTCTATAAATAAAGATTGATTGATTGATTGATTGAATCAAGGCTTAATTCTCTTATCTAAGGCAAAGTTGACTCTTTGAGCATGAATTATTTTACTTTTATACGCGCATGAATTTAGACCAAGTTTGGCTATTTTAACAAATAGTTACCGTACTTTGATTTTTGGTGGAAAGAAGTTGTTTAATCTGAGCAGATAAAGTCATTTATCATCACTGCAAACCAGGAAATTATTTACCAAGTTACATCAGCTTAAAATAGCATAACCAGACCAAAGCATTACATCACTAGGTCCTGCTCCTTGCCGGGTCAGTGTTGAAGGCACCAGGTCACTCGTCTTTCTGGGGTTCTCCAGAGACACAATGAGGAGGACTTGCCGTGAACTGCCCAAGGAAGCTGACCATCACTGTGACAGCTTTAGGGGTCTGAGGGCAACAGCTGATGAGAAGGTACACGTCCCTCGGTACCTTCTGCACGTTTGGACTTCAAGCCAAGAACGTTAGTCTTGCAGTGAAAAAAGGCTTCATCTGCTGCAGTTATTTACTTCTAACAATTGTAGCTGAGCTACATTTTTATCTGCTCAGGAGTTGAACGAGTGGACCTAGGCGTGACCTCTCGGATGTGGTCCATGGACGAACCATCTTCCGGTTCGGAGCCGGAGACGATCTGCTCAGTCCGGGGGTCCAAGGGGAACTGCTTTTTACACAAAGGATCTTTGTGCAAAACAACAGCTCTGAGAATATTATTTAGACTACCCTCAGGGACATTATGACTACCCCGCTGAAGAAAACGGCTTCCAGCTCAAAGACATTTTCACAGGTGTCTCTGAAGGAATAATCACTTTCTTTAACACAGAGCAGAGAAATATGTTATCCACATTGTAATATTTTACATGAGGGGCTGAGATGGTGTAGTAGAGGCAGGGCAGCCGGCTCAGGACCGGAAAGTCCCAGGTTCAATCCCCGGTCACTGCATACCTCGTTGTGTCCCTGGGCAAGACACTTAACCCCTAGTTGCTCCCGGTAGGACTGGTTGGCGCCTTGCATGGCAGTCTACCGCTACCGGTGTATGAATGTGTGTATGAATGTGTGGATGGCTGGTACTGTGAAGCGCTTTGGGGCCCCTCATAGGCGGCTGGAAAGCGCTATATAAGTAAACTCCATTTACCATGATTTCATTATAATGATTGAGAACAACAATAAAAATTATTCATATTCACACTTGTTAATCAAATAAAACAAACTTCATTAATGATTTGTTTTTCTTTCTTAGAAACAAAGGAAGAATAAGGTAAACATTTGTCAGACTGTAGCTGACTTTGTGTCCCTGACGAGAAATGTGTAGAAAAACATCAGACATTATTGAAGTCAGACGTAATTTTAAAGCACATGATTCATGGTGAGTCTGAAAGATGAATAAGGGTCAAGGGTCATAATTAGAGCAGTGCAGCTTCATGCTACACAAATATGAAAAAAAACACATATACCGTATTTTCCGCCGTACAAGTCGCACCGCTGCACACGTTGCATCAGTCCAATTATGTCCAATAAAGTGGAAAAATCCATAAACATGTCACACCGCAGCATACGTCGCATCTATTATGCGTCACCGCTGACGCGTCGCGTATGTTACAGAATTATTATTTATGGCCTCCCTTCACACCTTTTAGCCATCCTCTCACTCCAATATTTTTTTTTAAGAGAGAAAGAAAGAAAAGAGAAAGTAAGACAACAAATCAACAATTATCAACCAAAAGAGCACAAGGCAAACACACCCAACCTCCGTCCACAATCCTGCAAAGCACATGACAGAACACAACAATGGAACATACATGCATAAAGACTAATAATATTCATGAGCTTGCAGTAGAATTCTATAAATACACATACCCATATCTACAAATATATATATAGTATACATACATATACTTTTATATTCATTTATATACCCATCTACATATCTGCATATATCTATATATACATCCCTGCATCCATTTGTGTGTGGTTGTGAGCATGCATAAGTGTATAAGGTTCCTCCAATAGAACATTTAGTAGCGACTGTTACAGAATTTTTTTTAATTTTGTTTTCCGCTGACAACCCGGAAATGTGGGCCGGTGTTTTGCCAAAAATGGATTGGCTGCCAAATGGCCACAGGAGCGTGCACGGAAGGACTTTTAACACGATTAACACTTAAAAACAATTATTTGTTTGCTGAAAATTATAGCAAAGATGTCTGAGCTGAACTTTTCCTTTAAAAATTAACGTAATTGTCAAATCAGCTGGATTTAAATAGTTTTGTAACGTCGGATCAACAAAAGGTGCGCACGCAGCGAGCAGAAACTGTGCATTTTTTTTTAAATTTAACAAGATAAACACCTTAAAAATATATTTGTTTGCTGAAAATTATAGCAAAGATGTGTCTGAAGTGAACTTTTCCTTAATAAATGAACATAATGGTCAAATCCGCTGGATTTAAATAGTTTTGCTTTGTCGGGTCTTCCAAAACATGCACAGCATGCTCCAGAGAGGAGGAGGCCGGGTTTGGACGGAGCGAGTCCGAGCTGCTGATGCTGCCGTCGGACACATGAGCTGGGAAAGCTCGGTGGACTCTCTGGAAGTGTCAGAGCTCCAGAGAGCAGGAGGCTGTGCTGCGACAGAGTGAGTCCGACCAGATGAGTCTGCTTTTGGACACAGGAGCTGGGAATGCTTGGTGGACCCTAGTGGCCGAAAGTGGTACTACTCCATTTTTTCCGTCAGAATGAATGGAAACGGTCATATCTCAGCCAAAAATTTGTCTAAAAATACGGGGGAAAATCCATAAATATGTCGCTTCACCGTATAAGTCTCAAGACATGCAAATTAGGCAAAAACTGCGACTTATAGGCCGAAAAGTACGGTATACGTTGCTTTGGCGTACAAGTCACAGGACTGGCAAATCCATGCAAACAACTGCAAATTATATGCCAGAAAACACAGTATTTGTCCATGAAAACCAAAAACAAACAAAAAAAAACTATCCAACTGAAAGCGAATGGTTTATTACAAGTCAGCAGCCACACAATTCGATACATAGCATCCATTTCTGATGCACCTGCTCTAGATCCTACATGTATGCTCCTCTTGTTGCCACACCTCCGACTGGTAAAAAAAATATATGACCACCCACGTGCCTCTAAACCTTCCTGCAGCCTACATATTTATACCTCTAATACCCACTTCCCTAATAAAAATTAATGTATAAACTAAATAAATTACTAACCAACAAATTTATTCTAACAGTTATGATTAAACAAAAATGAATTTAAAAATCAAACCTAAAAATAAGCTAATTCATAAACCAATTAACTAAATTCAAAGACAACAAAAAAATAGACAAATAGCTCCTACACTAAATAACACATATTATTACTGTACCCAGTACATAATACATAAAAAAAAGTTATACCCAAAATGATCACTACAAAATAGTTAGTCTATGTTTTATCAGTTATTTAAATTTTTTATAATGAATAATAATGGCGCAAAAGTGTGCACATATTCATGGATAACACATTTGCAAACCTCAACAACAACAAAAAATAAACAATTAGTCTGTAATAATTTTAAACGAGGATGCAGAAACTCTGTGGTCCTAAAGTTTAGACCTTTACTGCATCTGGTGCTAATCTTCTCATGAATCAGTGCACAAAAGTGATTCAAACACAAAACTTTAAATGTGACTGTCAGAGCGAGGTGATGGCGGAGCACTCCGACGCAGAGCAGCAGGCACGAGGAGCAAACATAAAACTTTACTGAGCTACTAACAGGAGCCGAGAGCCCCACAGCACAGCTAAAGCCAAAATCCCAAATAAATCCTCCAACAGATGGTAATCCAAACGTTTTGGATTACCATCTGGACCAAAACGCAGCAGACAAGACCCAAAGCAGAAGAAACAAAGACAAAACTCTGGTAGTGAGCCGGACTATGTACTGACAGAACTAATGATGAATCAAGAGCGGGTGAGTTTTCATCAACAAACAGCAGCGAGGTGTGGCAAGGTCAGCAGTAAAACTAAATGCACTCAGGACAGGAGTTAAATAAAAGCAATGGTCAACAACAAAAAAGGTTAAATCGTGTCATCTGGACCAGTTTCTTTAAGTGAGAAAGGTTTTGTCCACCATCCAGAGGACTTCCTCAGTCTACGGCCTGCCAACCAGATCTGCCCCGTAGGCAGCCTTCACTGCTGTGTTTCAAGCAGACCTCTTGTTGGAATGATGTATATAAAACTAAGATCGACCTATAAATAAACCAGGAGCTGAACATTTGCATCTTCTTCATCTTCTCCTGCTTGAAGCTGACTTCACTGTGCTGACATTTAGCAGAAACTAGCTTTGTGCATTGTGGAGTGTTTCAAGGATATGCATTCATTTTGACTTTATAACCAAAAAGGAACATGTTTGAGTTTTTATTGATTCCCAACTCATATTAAACGGGTACGCTTTCAATATTTTAAGTTTCATTTCTCCTCAACAACCTCTCCTTGAATCCTCTCAGGTGTGGACGACGGAGCAGACATCCCCAGGGAAATGGTGGCAGGAATATACGAGCGGATCCAGCAGAGAGAGCTGCGCTCCAACGAGGACCACGTCACCTACGTGAG
>JBBPBX010038052.1:15982-30596 GCA_038048925.1 Garcialebias charrua
TACCAGCACATTACGGTGAAGCAATGAATAACCCGAAAACAACCTGAAAAGCTCTGAGGTTTAGTGTACAGTACTAACGTTGGGCACGTTTTATTAAAAGAGGTGGAACACAATCTTATTTATCTTAAATTAGCACAGACAGATACCCTGATGCATGCTCAATAATCCAGGTAGAAAAATCTAAAAAAAAGCTAAGTCTGGTCCTCTGGACATTCAAAAAACAAAACAAAGCAACAAAAAAAACTGTAGAAACGTTTCGTCTTTCGTCCGGAAGTCTTTCGGACGAAAGACGAAACGTTTCAACAGTTTTTGTTGTTGTTGTTGTTGTTGTTGTTGTTGTTGTTGTTGTTGTTGTTGTTGTTGTTGTTGTTGTTGTTGCTTTGTTTTGTTTTTTGAATGTCCAGAGGACCAGACTTAGCTTTTTTAGATAGCACAGACAGAGCTCAGCCAAAGCCTTAAAGTCCTCCATCACCGAGCCTGGCTGTTAGTTTAAACATCAGGTGTAATACAAGACAGGTCATGCAGCCACACTGCTGCAATACTGTGGAATAAATGCTGATACTAATTGTTTTATTTTTATTAGTTAATTTAATTGTGTTTTGCAATGATAGGATGCACTTACTGTTTTTAGTTTGTAATAAGCCTGGATGGTATTTTGGACTCTGTGCAGCTCCTAGAGATTAAATGTCCTCTAAATAGCTCCATGTCATTTGCACAGTTTCGGTGTTGGCCAAATTGTGACATCAGATGCTTAGAAGATGAGAAGTACCGGTACCTCATTCTAACCAATGGGCAAAGTGGATTCTATGTCCAGGTGAGTAAATGTTGCAATTTTCAGTATATGTACTTATGTGACAGGTACTTGTAAACCTTCATTAAAACATATTGTACATTTGTTCTTCCAGGTTCAGCTGAGTGACGTGCCTGGAGCTGCAGAGCTGCACGCTGGTTATCTGGACACCAACAGAACACCTGGAGTTGGACTTTTCTTTTTTTACAAATACTTTACAGATAAACAGATGAAACACCTCCATAACTTTTACTTTTCAAACATGTTTCCAACATTGATAGATGAATTTTTTTGCAAATAAGATTCAGCTCTGCCACAAATACCTTGAGATAAAATGCAGTAAGCACATAAATATTCATACCGTACACAACACATCATATGAAGCTGCTTTGGAGAAAATACCAGTCTTAATAGTTGTTTATTAGTTTTTAGTTTTATTAAAAAAATTAAACTCCAAGGCATAATATCACCTTCAGACATATTAACTCCATCCATCCATCATCTTCCTCCTGGTTTTACGTCATGTCACAGGGGCAGCAGCTTGAGCAGGGAGTGTCCAGACAGCAACTTCTTCCATCTCTTCTGGGAGGACTCTTACAGACTTCCCAGACCACTCCAGCATGTCCTGGGTCTTCCCTGGGGTCTCCTCCCAGTCTACATGTTAACATACAATAAAATGTACAGACAAAAATAAAAACTATTTTGCAACTAACATATTTGTTTCAGTTGTACCTCGTTTGTCTTCACAAAACAATCAATGAAAGTGATGTGAAAGTATAATAACAATATTCAGCATGCATCAGGGTGTAATAACAGATAGCTTTTCAGTTTTCACTTTTTGACATCGTGATGTTTTCAACAGCTGTGCTACATCATCCATTACAAAGCTCTGTCTTAGTTTTGTCAAAGTCATTACAACTTGATCTACAACAGGCAGACAATGAAACAGGAGCAAAGTGTTGTAAGCAGGAAACTACTTACATTACACATTTGATGGAGGACATTTTTCAGTAGTTGTGTTCTTCCATCCCTGGATCTGACCTGACATCAGGCATCACAGGACAACATTGATGTTGAGCACAGCTACTCTAATGGAACTGTTACCATTGGTGTGTATAGTTTTAACAGCTCGACATAAAAAAAAGACCAATTCCAAAATTGCTCTATTGACTGAAGTACTAAATTATGGTGTGTGGTGTCAAATGCTTTATAAACATCCTGGAAGAAGATACAACTTTCATCATAAATGTAGCTTCATGTACTCTACAAGCATTAGTGTTATGATTCTGGTGCCTCCACACATCTATTAAAATTTTGTATGAAGAGGTTCACGTTTAAATTAACTGCTGTACAATTTAATAGCTATGCATTAGACATGTAACTCAGTGGTTTTTGTTTCCTTCCAACTCACAGATACAGTGTGACTTTTGTCCAAGATGGACTCACAATGTGCCACCTACAAGGCTGAAAATCTCAAGTGTCACAAGTGTTCTTTAAATTAAGAATATAATCAGTCACGTGCTGATTGTGGACATGCATGTGGGCCAAGTGTGTTAAAAAATATTTAATGAACACTGATTTGAAGTATGCTGTGTTCACATATGGTTTTGTTCACAGACAAGTTGAAGAACTGTGTACTGTATTGAAAAGGGCTTTTACATGTTTTATTTGTTTTATGTCTGTTACTTTTTACAGTATGTCCTTTACCTCATTTTATTGCGGTTGCACTGTTAATTAACAAAGATTTACTGTGACCTTTTATTTATTTTTATCTTGTAAATTCATTTATTTTCTGAAACGCAAGGTGTTTCTGAAGGGTGCTACTTTGTAGATAGTTTATTACATTGTTATTATTTCTATGAACAATGTCTAGCTGCATCCTGCCGGCCAGTCACGTATAGTTGTAACGGACTGACATCAGGACGTGGGTTCGAGTCCCGGTCCTGGCAGAAATTTCTCAAGCAATTTCTCAAGTAAATTAAATGTAGCAATGGAATAATTGAGCAAATGTACAAAACAGGTACAAAAGCATGTCAGAAATGCACCTTGAACAGGTGTGGTTACAGCTGTACAAAATAAAACACTACAAAGGCAAAGTTTATCATATCAAACTTTAATTGGGCAACTATTTTACAAAAATTGAAATTAAGTACAGAATTCTTCCATAAAAAATATAAAAACATTCAGGACTTTCCTGAAAATACATTCATGGTATAGATAAAATACCAAAAAGACTGTGACCTTGCTATAACATGTTTTCTTTCTGTGAAATATTTACATGTGAACTTCCCAGATTTACAGTATTTTCAGTTTTTTAATTTGCATAAATATATGAAGATATAGAATAATAATAATAAAATAACTAAATAAACATCTCAATAGAACTATGTGAGGTTTATTTTTTCCTCTCTGCCACCCATCTCTGTTTCTCTGCCTCATAAAAAGGAGATTTGGAGAACTCCTCCCAACTCATCTCCCTGACCATACCCTGTGACTGATAAATGGACAGAACCTTTGATGGACAATATATATATTTTCCTGCCACACCAGGGAACCCAGTATGGATGTGTGGGCTTTTTGGTCCCTGCTTCAGCTCCCTATGACAAAACCTGCAAACACGGCCTGTTGGCTGAGATTCTGTTCTTTTTCTCTTCTTGTCATTTTTTTCCTCCACTCGTTTCTTTGTTTCCTGCAGTTCCCTTTGAAAGAAAGTTGTGGTAGAAAATTCCTCAAAGGACATGTTTGGATTGGAAAGTCCCTCAGCAGCATAAGTGACATGAACCTTTTTTGAGCAGTAGAAGTAACGGACAGGTCCCTGCATGAAGAAAAAATGAATGGAGGAACCATCAGTCTCATAACGAGACTTTGAGTGTCCACAGGAAAGACAAGTCTTTGTTTGTCTTTTCTTCTGCTCGGGCTGTTGTTGCTGCTGCTTATTTAAAATGCCCTCCACAATTTTCTCTAACGAGTCCTGTGTAATGGGTGGACAAAGCAGGTGCGTGTGGATTGAAGACAGGCGGCTCAATGGTGGTCACAGACACACTGGTTGACTGACTGGTTAAAGTGTGCCACAGTTCCTGGGTTTCCACAAGTTTTTCAGGGCTTGTATTTAACGAAGAGCTGGTGTTCAGGAGCTTTGACAAGTGCTTCACATACCGTGAGATGTGAAGCTTGGGTGTTTCTGCAGCAAGCCATCAATCGCCTCTTTCATAGGTGGTGTCCAGCGTGTGTGATCCAACACAAAGACACGTCCACCGGTCTTTACTGGTCCAGTGCGGGCACTCCTTGGTGAGGATCGCAGAGGATGTGAAGTCTCTGAAACACAATAAGGTAAGTACAATTCATCAGTATAAGTTTATACATTTCCTAAATTTAATCTAGAAATGTAAATACATAGCACTGCGTTTGCTCACCTGTTGTAGAAACTTGGAGTATTTCTGACTGGATTTCCTGCTTTAGGAAGTAACTAGATGGACTGAAGGCCGGTTGTGCTACTGATGCTTCAGCAAGTGGAACAGCCAAATTTGAGCTCAATGCCACAGGTGGAGTTTGTACTTGTTTGATGATGAACGATGGCAGAGGAAGCTGTGAAGGAGCTGCTACTTCTCTTTTCAAAGTTCTGTGTTTGTCCCAATCAAGAGGCTGCGGAGGATGACTCCAGAGGGAAATTACATATCCAAGATGACGTACAGAACGAGAGCCAGGCCACAGGACGAGATCTTGCAGCTCTGTCTTCATCCACAGTTTCTGGTGCCGAGAACAGTTCCAGCGGTTAATGTCATGGTCAGGTTGAGGCAGAGGAACAGCAAAGGGCGGCTGAGCTGAGGGAACTATCATAAAAAAATAAAAATACATGGAATTAGGGTTCCATAAAAAAAAGACTGTGTTCCAAATATTAGCCACATTGTTTACAAAATATTTGACAAACAGCGTGGAAATGCTGTTAATAAAGCAAACTACTCAGTAAAAAAATTAATTATTTTTTGTATGCAGTCAGTTCTTACCATCTTCAGCACTGTCCTCAAAGGAAAGGTCTCTGTGCAGAGGTGGAAGCTGCACTTGTGCTGGAATCTGAAAAGGAGCGATATCTTTCAGTTATTTATTTATGGCTTCAGTATAATTTTAAAACATCAGATGAAGTAGCTGTGAAAATTATCCAGACATTGCTATTGATGCAACAAATAGATATTTAAGGGTGAGTTGAAACGAACCTTTATACAACTCTGTATTCTTTGCACTCTCTTTTTCCTTCAGTAGAAATGACAGCGGTGATGGAAGGGCCACGGATGTCTGTTGTGATGGAAGGGCCACGGGTGTCTGTTGTGATGGAAGGGCCACGGATGTCTGTTGTGTGTTTGCCAGGACTGTAAACAATCAGAAGAAAGTAAACAAATGATTTTATGTACCGTAGCTTAAAAACATAAAGCATCAGATTTCTTTTCAGTAATAGAATGTACATTTCTTTACCGTTAACTGTTGAGGATTCTGAATCACCTGATGCGTCTGAACACCTGGACACCGTTGCAGTTGGACCTAAATAAAGATAATGTATCAGTCACTGTATGAATCCCAATTGAACACAACAGGTGGTGTTTAGTGGAAACTCAAAAAGTTGTGCTTTTATTCCTTCTGCTTCTGCCAGAACACAATAGGTCAAGGCTCAGTTTTGGAGGGTTATTCATCGTAAAAGAGAATAACACTCCAGTCCTGAAATCTCCTACTTTAAGAAAAACCTGTCTTTGCTCTGTTTGACACTGGGGTTCACTCTGTTTCCGCTGATCCTGACACTGTGTACACAAAGACAAATATGGGAGAGAGACTAAACACAAGCAGATTATATTTTAGAATTTCATCAAGTGTAACTATAGTGTGCGTACTGCTCTGACTCAGGAGCGTAGAGGGTGAGATGCTCAGCATTGCAGCCTCCAATCCTTCGTACTCCTCCATCACTATGAGAAATCAAAAAATTATATTGTAAAAAAATCAAGGATCAGTTTGGGAGGAATATTCAGTTTTTAAGGCAATTTTTGTCCTTTCATCTTAAAATTGTTAATACAACATTCTTAGTTGCTCACCCAGATGTTTCTGTGGCACACTGGATGGTGTGGTTGTATGACTGGAGGATGATTTCTGTCTCTTGAGCAGGTGCTGCTGCAGCTTCTAGTCTCCCAGCACTTCTGAATCATCTGTGACATCCCCTCCTCTTTGATGAACTGCAGACAAACATTTCGCCGCACAATATCCTCTCTCTATGGCTCAGATTTGTTCTGCACACTAGGATAATTTTTTATCATTTTGGCCTCAGGAGAGGGGTCCTGACGAAGAAATCCAAGGGGTCCCTTGCGGAAAACAACTCTTTGTTTTCCTGGATAAAAGATGGTCTTCTTCTGCATTTTGGCCTAGTATGGAGCAAAAAAGGGTAGATCATGCGTTAAAAAAAATCTGAAAACCTTTTAAATATATTTTGCATAAGAGCTCAACTGATTATTCAACGTACTGATAGTTCAAAAAGTTTCTATTTAAGGAAACTAGCAGATTGACCTGCAGCAAGGAAACAAATATATTTTCCATTCTGTTCATTTAGCTCTAAACATCAAAAGGTGCTCAAATGCAGCTAAAGACAGGAAGGACATAAAATATAATGATTTATCCGTTTTTATTTACTTGTACTGCAATCAGATATCAGTGTTTCAACACAGTGTACTCTCTCTGATATTATTATTTTAATTATTATTACATTTTGGCAAAAATTGAAACAGAATCTATGATTGTGAAAAAAATGCTGACTTTATCCTCACTCTAATAAAAAACACTGAGCATAATCTGTGAATAAAACATAAAGTAATCCTGATCCTTAAAAGTTAGTGTTTTTTAGGCAGCGTTGCAACACTTACTTTTTAAGAAATCACCACAGTTTTATTGTAAAACACAGACACATAAACCACACATAAAACCATAATGGTTTTATTACTGGCCAACGCCAGACAAAGGAGCACACTGTGGTAGAAAGTAACGCTGCCATTACATGAATATATGTTCGGTCGGAAAAAAACGCGATCATGACGATAAACATGTTTCATATATTTATGTTTTGCCCTCAGCATAACTTACCTTTTAAATGTGAAGGATGCATGTAAAGATCGCTTTTCTTTAGTTTGTTTTCGCGTGTTGTCCATCTCGGGTCGAAATGTCATCACTTCCGGGTCATCACTTCCGGGTCAGCCTCGTTAGGACATTCCCTTTCCGTGTGATTCTCTCGTTTGCTAAAGTGTTTCAGAAAATGTTAATTTGTTTCAGAATTTGTTAAAGTGTTTCAGAAAATGTTAATTTGTTTCAGAATTTGTTAAAGTGTTTCAGAAAATGTTAATTTGTTTCAGAATTTGTTAAAGTGTTTCAGAAAATGTTAATTTGTTTCAGAATTTGTTAAAGTGTTTCAGAAAATGTTAATTTGTTTCAGAATTTGTTAAAGTGTTTCAGAAAATGTTAATTTGTTTCAGAATTTGTTAAAGTGTTTCAGAAAATGTTAATTTGTTTCAGAATTTGTTAAAGTGTTTCAGAATTTGTTAAAGTGTTTCAGAAAATGTTAATTTGTTTCAGAATTTGTTAAAGTGTTTCAGAATTTGTTGATTTGTTTCAGAACTATTTGTTAAAGTGTTTAGCCTTATTTGTTAATGTGTTTTGCACCTCAGGGCCACCGTACATTACTGTATAAAACGTATAACACTCGAGCTAAATGACACACAAGATTTAAACACTGTTTACAACATCTTCTGATTTTAAATCACAGCTTTCTTGACTGCTCTTACTTGGGGATTTAAAAATGTATGCTGGTGAAGATTCTCAGTCATCCAGGACATGATAAAATAAAATTTACAGAAACAACTGGACTTTGTCTGCTACAAATAAAGTCAGTTGTTTCTGTATTGAACACCTTTTTTAATTTTAAAAATTAATCAGTCAGAGAAAGGTAACTGGTTGAACAGAGCTGCTCACTGCTATTGTATTATTATTTGGGTATTATGTGTGGGTTGTAGCGATGGCGTCACTCCACTTCTTAGAAACAGCTAGGATGGACCAGAGGATCCCCTCATCATCACCTCCTGCCATGTCCTCCTGTACAGTGGAAGAAAAATGTTTAAGGGCTGCTACAAACAGGTTCATAAAACCATCTTTTTTGGTAAATGCAAATGCTTATTGTCGATTACCATGTGACGTGTGCTGCTGACCACTTGACCAGGTCACCCTTGTAAAAGAGATCTCCATCTCAATGGACTATACCTGGTAAAATAAAGGTGATTGATTGATATAGCAGATATCTGTTGAATATAAAAGTTTATGTTGTCTGATATTTAAGTTACCGTATTCGTCGGTGTAAAATATGCTCCTGTGTATAATACGCTTTGTCCAATTATTGGAAATAAACCAGAAAAAAACGTACATAATATGCTTTGGTGTTTAATACGCATCTATTATGCGTCACCGCTACGTGACGCGTCAGCGCATCATTTGCCCTGCTTAAAATGGCGGCCACAGAAGCGGGCGAGCACCAAAGGAATTTACAACAAAACACGGTAAAAAATATTATTTCTTTGCGAGAAAAAATCTATTTCTTAACTGACTTTATAGCAAACGGGCTCCTGAGCTTAACAAAACTAACGAAATGTTCAAATCAGCTGGATTAAAAAAAATAGTTCACTGATTATTTGTATGCAGGTAGGTCGGACAGGACGCTTTCTTTCTTTAAATTTAGCTAAATAAACGCTTTAAAAAATATTTCTTAACTGACTTTATAGCAAACAGGCTCCTGAGCTTAACAAAACTAACGAAATGTTCAAATCAGCTGGATTTTAAAAAATTGTTCACCGATTATTTGTATGCAGGCGGGTCGGACTGGACGCTTTCTTTCTTTAAATTTAGCTAAATAAACGCTTAAAAATATATTTCTTAGCTGACTTTATAGCAAACGGGCTCCTGAGCTTTAAAAAACTAACGAAATGTTCAAATCAGCTGGATTTAAAAATCTGCGGTGTGGTTTATGAGTTATCTTGCTAACAAAAACCGTGACCTCACAGCTAAATGCAGCTACATCCAGAGCAGGGGGCGGGCAGCGACAGAGTCAGTCCGACCAGAGGAGGCTTTTTTCGGACACATGAGCTAGAAACGGTCTGGAAGTGTCTCCCTAGCGGACAAAAGTGGTGCTGCACCCTTTTTTGCCCAGAATGAAAAACAGCGATATCAGAGCGAAAAATAGGTCTAAAAATATGGGAAAAAATCCATAGATAATACGCTTCGGTGTATAATACGTAGGACATTCAAATGAGCAAAAAAGTGCGTATTATACACAGACGAATACAGTAACAGGTTTGACTTCAGCTCAACTTTTGTACACAAGCTTGAGTTAAAAACATGAACATCTGATAATCATAATATTAACACATGAAGATCTGATATTCATAATATTAACACAACACATGAACATCTGATAATCATAACATTAACACATAAACAACTGACAATCATTATATTAACACACGAACATCTGATAATCAAAATATTAATACATAAACACCTGATAATCATAATATTAAAATAACTTGCTTCAAAACTGAGTAATTCCTAAGTAGATTTTCAAAAGTGATGTTCTTTGGAATAATGATCAGACAAGACTTCAATGTGCACTTGCTATGCATTTCCCTCTTTTGAGTCTGAAGAACTTTCTGGTTTTAGATAATTACTGAATGTGGCATCAGAGCATTTTTATGCAGGACCGATTTTTTTTAATGAGTTTTAAGTAGCAAAGATTAAATCTGCTCAAAATCCAACAATAATTGAATAATAATCTGTAAGAATAAAGCCTTTGTTAAACACATAACATTTAGAAAACACTTTTGTAATATCTAGTTGAGAGGCATATCAGTCAGGAATGATAATATAATAATATAAGCATTAGATAAAGACTAGCATTAGCATGTTAGCTCCACAAACAAATTCACCAGAATAAACAGTCAGCTGATCTGAAGGTTTTTTTCACAACCATATAAAAATTGAGAGGCATATAAGTCAAAATGCAAATAGACATTAGATAAAGGGCTTTCATGATTCAAAACGTACCTGCAGCCAGACTGCTTGTCACTGTACGGCTGATTTTCCAGGAAAAAAAAATAAAAACAATTTTTTTATGAATAAATAAACTACCGGAAACACGCTGTCGATACGTAGCGTTCACGTTAGACGAGTCCAGGCTCCAGGGCGGCGGAAACTGTGCCCTGAAGACTCCAATAGTTTGTAAAAATGGGACATAACTGCGCATGCGCTACTGATAACGAGAGTCAATGGATAAGCTGCCGGCGCCCACGGAGGACCGGAAGTACGTCACAATCAGAAAACGTTTTTTGAAACAAACAATATAACTCATCAGTACTCATAAAATATTTATCCTACACAACTAAAAACATATATGCATACATTTCGAAATATTTTTTATTATTTCAGAAAAAAAAATTAAGTCTTCAAATCCAAAAAAGCTAAATCTGGTCCTCTGGACATTCAAAAAACAAAACAAAACAAAGCAAAAAAAAACCTGGAGAAACATTTCGTCTTTCGTCCGAAAGACTTCCTCAGTCTGAGAAGCTGTGTTCAGCTCAGTCTTATAAATAGCACCCTCCCACAGTGGATCAACCAGTTGGCTGATGACAGCCGAAACCAGCTGCTCACATGATCAAGGAGGACCATCAGCCTGACGATGGATCGTTAACACCCTGATGGTTGTTTGCTATTCACAGAGGGCTGAGTGATACTAGCAATAACAGCATTGTAAGTGGGGGACAGTTGAACCCGGAGGCCTCCACCTCTGTTTAATGATGGACGGTTTCTTTTCACAAAGATGGCCTCCTTTACTCCTCTCTCAAACCATTGTTCCTCTCTATCAAGGATGTGAACATCTTCATCCCTGAAAGAGTGACCGCTGGCCTGGAGATGAGTGTAGACTGCAGAGTCCTGACCTGATGATGTTGATCTTCTGTGCTGGGCCATCCTTTTGGCCAGTGGCTGTTTAGTTTCCCCGATGTAAGACTGATCACAGCCCTCCTGACACTGAACAGCATACACAATATTACTCTGTTTGTGCCGGGGGACTGGATCTTTGGGATGAACCAGTCTTTGTCGTAATGTATTTTGGGGTTTAAAAGCCACTGGGACGTTGTGTTTAGAAAATAAACGTCTCAATGTCTCTGAAACTCCCGCAACATACGGAATGGCCACTGGTCTGGGTCTGGGTTCCTTCTTTTCACCTGATGGCTGGCTGGAGTCCTGTTTGGGTTTCTTCTCTGCTTTCAGGAAGGCCCAGTTAGGATATCCAGCAACTGAATGCAACCACTCATCGATGGGTTGCAGGACTTGCTGATTTCCAGTTTTCAATAAAGTATCGCCATGGCAAAGCAAACAAAGATGCAGATGGTCTTTCTCGCATGCCGCTCAGCATGGAGATGTACATGCAGACTTGCACACAGCTAGTACACCTAGAGGTAATGAACAGCATGATTCAGGCAGTTACAGTTCAGTTTCTGAAGTCAGAAATTTGGCTGTGCCCAGCAATCATCAACAGTCTGGTGTCGGAGGAATGTGATCCTGTGCCGACATCAGTGAATGAGATAACGAAATCAGCTATTAGACAGGCACAGCAAGATGATCCAGTGATTGGTGAAGTACTGAAAAGTGTGACTACAAAGGGCATACAAAAGGGTGTGAGGTACAAAGGTAGTAGAGAGGCTTCAAATGTTGAAGAGATGCAAAGGTTCCAGAGGGGCGGCGCCCCTAGCGCCCTCTAGTGGTGGCCGCCCCTGCATCTCGCCACCCATAACCATAGTGCCCACCCCAAGTTCCTATATGTGAATGTTATAAGGATGTTTATGAGTGAATGTCTAAGGTGTATAATACAATTGAGTCCCAGGTGGTTCTGAACAACAGAGATGTAAAAATGTTGCAGAGACACAAAAATCCCTCCACGGTGGGAGAGTTAAGAAAATTAATGGGATTTGTCTCCTACTATCGCAGTTACATCCCAAACTTCTCCTGCATAGCCAAGCCGCTCTATGATCTTCTTTCCTTAGGCCCTGAGCAAAGGGGTAAAGGCAAGCAGGAAAAGCAGGGAGGACGAAAACATAATCAGAGCAGTGGAGGACAGTCACCATCAGGCCAGCCAATCGGTTGGTCAGCAAAACATCAAGAGATTATCTGTCAGTTGCTGGATTTTCTGGTGAAACCACCTGTTTTAGGTTATCCAGACTTTGAACAACCCTTCATCTTACATTGTGATGCTTCACAAGAGGGACTTGGTGCTGTGCTTTATCAGAGGCAACAGGGAAATCTGGCAGTCATTGCATATGGATCCAGGACACTAACAGCCCCAGAAAAAAACTACCACCTTCATTCAGGGAAGCTGGAGTTTCTGGCTTTAAAGTGGGCCATATGTGAGAGGTTTAGAGATTATCTCTATTATGCACCAACATTTACTGTTTACACGGACAATAACCCTCTTACATATGTGCTCTCAACTGCTAAACTGAATGCAACCACTCATCGATGGGTTGCAGGACTTGCTGATTTCCAGTTTTCAATAAAGTATCGCCATGGCAAAGCAAACAAAGATGCAGATGGTCTTTCTCGCATGCCGCTCAGCATGGAGATGTACATGCAGACTTGCACACAGCTAGTACACCTAGAGGTAATGAACAGCATGATTCAGGTAGTTACAGTTCAGTTTCTGAAGTCAGAAATTTGGCTGTGCCCAGCAATCATCAACAGTCTGGTGTCGGAGGAATGTGATCCTGTGCCGACATCAGTGAATGAGATAACGAAATCAGCGATTAGACAGGCACAGCAAGATGATCCAGTGATTGGTGAAGTACTGAAAAGTGTGACTACAAAGGGGATACAAAAGGGTGTGAGGTACAAAGGTAGTAGAGAGGCTGCTGCTCTGATGAGACAAAAACACAAGTTGTATGTAGATGAAGATGGATTACTCTGTCGTAGGACAGCCAGCCGGTCACAGCTCCTTTTACCAAAGAAATACCATCAACTTGTTTATAAGGAGCTTCATGAGGAAATGGGTCATCTTGGAGTGGAGCGGGTGCTAAATCTCATTAGAGATCGCTTTTATTGGCCTCACATGCAGGGTGATGTGGAACACTATGTGACTCGTGTCTGCAGTTGTTTGAAACGCAAGCGGCCAAACAAGCCATCTCGAGCCCCCCTCACTAATATAATCACTACATACCCTTTTGAGTTAGTATCCATTGATTTCTTGCACCTTGAAAAATGCAGTGGAGGGTATGAATACATCCTCATAGTCATGGACCACTTCACCCGGTTTGCCCAGGCATATCCCTGCAGAAACAAAGCTGCCAAAACAGCTGCAGAGAAGGTATTTGGTGATTTTGTACTAAGGTTTGGGTTTCCCACAAAGCTGCATCATGACCAGGGGAAAGAATTTGAAAATAAACTCTTTTCAGCACTAAAGAAGTACAGTGAGGTCAAGGGGTCACGAACAACACCATACCACCCACAGGGGAATGGCCAGGTGGAAAGGTTTAATAGGACGCTGCTGTCTATGCTGAGAAGTCTACCAGAAATGGAGAAAACAGATTGGAAATCTTCTCTAGCAAAGGTGGTCCATGCATACAATTGCACACGTAGTGAAGCTACTGGTTACGCTCCCTATTTCCTCTTATTTGGTCGCCAACCCAGGCTCCCCATTGATCTCATGTTCGGTCTCAAGGTGGGAGACAGAAGCTCATCTCACAAGGACTATGCAGAAAAATGGAGGACAAGAATGAGTGAGGCCTATCAGCTGGCATCCAGAACAGCCAGTAATCAGGCAATGAGAGGAAAGGCTCTTTATGATAAGAAAATACATGGAGTGGAGTTGTATCCAGGATGCAGAGTGCTGGTTCGGAACTTGAATGAGAGAGGAGGACCAGGAAAACTAAGGGCCTTCTGGGAGGATCAAGTGTATGTTGTCAAAGAAAGGAAACATCAGGACAGTCCAGTATATGAAATCCAGCCAGAAAGTGGGAAGGGGAGAACCAGAGTCATCCACAGAAATCTACTGCTCCCATGTGATTTCCTTTCATCTACAGCATCAAAAGAACCTACCCAGCCAGAAAGACCCCGCAAGGAGAGAGACAAACAGAGGCATGAAGACAGCTCTGATAATAATGAAGACTGGGAAGAAATCATCAGTCCACATCCACAGCATCACAACATGGAGTCAAGTCATCACACTGAGAGACAGCTGAGAGCTGAGGCACCAGATTTCCATCCAAATGCTGGAGACATGCAAAGTGACAGGGTGGATGATGACGATGGTGGTGGTGGAAGAGTGTAACAACCTACTCTGGGTGAAGAAGTGGAGAGTATGGACAGTGGAGATACGCCTCACCAATCAACACCAAGTGACCAAGAAGAGACTGACACATCACCTCATGGAATGAGAATGTATCCTTCTCGAACAAGAAAACCCGTGTTGAGATTTACTTATCATAAATTAGGACAGCCTGTCATGTCAGAGAGAGAGTCAGAGAGAATTTATTGTCATTTGCACCGCATGTAGTACATGTGTTGAAAACGAGATTATGTACACAGGGTCCCAGTTACATCCAACAACAAATGCAAGAGAAATACAATAATAACATCTAGGATTAACTAAGAGAGACATCACATCAGCTAGTAATACACTAAGCCCTAATGTAGTAGAAAAACATCATTATAAACAGCAGCACGAACATGAGCAGATGGTCACAGATGAACGCAGCAACAAGAAACAGA
>JBBPBX010038053.1:2663-30596 GCA_038048925.1 Garcialebias charrua
ATAACAGTCTGAGAGATGGGTCAGAGAGAGGATGTATGGTGAGTGTGAGGAAAGAGAAATGGAACACTGGGTGCAGAGGGAACTGATAGTTGCATCAGGGGAAGTTTGTTCCAGGCATTAAAATCCAATGTCCACTGGACAATATCATAGATAGCAAAAGTCCAAAACACATACAGTACTGTATTAGGGCCAGTCAGAAATTCAAGTCAAGTCCAGTCTCTAATGATCAGAATCCAGAAGGAAAATCCATAATCCAAACTGGCAGATTAGATTTGAGCTAATGTCAGACACAGAGATGAAAATACTGAAAACCTAAACCGATGAGGAGGCAGAGTCAAAAAGCACAGGAAGTCAGAAAACTGACAGTTGGAGCTCTGAGAAACATAGTATCTTCACTGTGTCCTGGCTCTTTCCATTCATCTCTGCTCAGCAAACAGGGCAGGTGAGTTTTTGAAAACTGTTAAAACAGGTGCAAGCATTCAAGTGATGAGTGAAACAAGATGTGCTGCATTCAAGTTGTCTCAGAAAAAACGAGGTCAGGACTAAAATGTTACTCATTCACCATTTTGTTCAGCAATTGACTAAATTGTAATTTCCAAAGAATTTGACAGAAAATGTCAACTTGTTTGATAAACATTTTTCAAACTTATTGAAAATAGATTCAACCTTGTAATTTAAACTTGCATTGTTGTAGTGTAGCTTGTGTTGACCTCTGATAAAAAAAATATATGAACAGGGTTGTTGTCTTTAGTAACTTACTGATAAAATAAAACTGTTAAAATTCAGTTATAACTTTTATTATATAGAAATGTTTTAAAGACATGTGGTAATTCTTGGTAAAAGACAATCAGAGTGCAGTTTGGTACTGAACGTCATTGAACCTCCTTCAGTCTAACAGGGGCAATCAACTGATGAGACATCACAAAAATGGAGTGGTGGAGAAGCACCCGCTCTGATCATTATGCTCCTAAATTGTCTTTATTTATGCACCTTTTCTTGTCTTTCTAACCAACCTTTCTTTCTCAATGCTTCTCTCTTTTTTCTAATCTGCTCTTTCACTCCTCATTTTTGTATGAGGTGAAAGCAAAAAGGGCAATAAAATGTTCAGCAGGAGTACTTTGATGAACAGACAGTCAGATAATGGACTATCCTATTACTGAAACAAGCAGTATAGCATTGTGCGTACGAATGACAGGGGTGATGGTAGATCATGAAGAGAAAGAATGGGAGAAATAGCGAGAGATATGGAGGGAGGAAAATGCAGCAAGAGAAAAAGGGGGAAGACGAGATGAAGCACAGAACAAAAATAGTTTATAGTGGAAATCAACATGAATGAGGTGGAAAATAAGAGAAAGTGCAAAGAGAAAGAGAATCTCATTGAGATGGATAATAGTCTGCACACACTAAAGATGACCTCTATTATGTTGGGCGGATTTGTATGAGCCTACGTGTGATAGAAACCTGATGAGGTAATAATAATTTTCACCCAAACAAAGCTACACTATATTTCTGGATTCCCTTTTAAATCAAAAGTATGATGATCTTATTAGTTTAGTAAAATTTCAGTTTCGCTTTCAACAATCTGATGTGTTTGTGTTTAGTTTCACACAGCATGTTTTTATGGTGGTCCTAAGGTGTATGTGAACAATATTTCAAAAAACAAAAGTACATAAAATAATAATAATAATAATAATAATAATAATAATAATAATAATAATAATAATAATAATAATAATAATAATTCAATAAAACACAACATTTGAAAAAAAAAATACATTGGAAAAAAAAAATTACATTTGGAAAAAATGGAATTACATTAATCCAAACCGTAAGTGTTGGGGTTTGTTTTAGTGTTTATTTATTTATTTGTTTACTTTTATTAACAACATAAAACAGAACAATGTACAGTAACAATATACAAATACAAACTCTCTTGAAGGGTGTGGACAGCGGCGGCCGCCACTAGAGGGCACTATGGGCGCCGCCCCTCCTTGGATCTGCAGCTCTTCCCCATTTGAAGATTTTTTTTATTTATAAAAATGAAATAATAAAATAAAAATATTTCGAAATGTATGCATATATGTTTTTAGTTGTGTAGGATAAATATTTTATGAGTAATGAGTTGTTTGTTTCAAAAAACGTTTTCTGATTGTGACGTACTTCCGGTTCCCCGCTGGGCGCCGCCTGCGGCTTTTCCATTGAATCTAATTATAACTAGCGCTAGTGCAGTTTATGTCCCATCTGTCCAAAATTATTGGAGTCTTCAGGGCGCAGTTTTCGCCACTCTGATGCCTGGACTCGTCTCGTGATCGCTGCGGATCGACAGCGTGTTTCCGGTCGTTTATTTATTTTTTTTATTTATTTTTTAATTTATTTTATTTTCTGGAAAATGAGCCGTGCACTGACAAGCAGGCTGACTGAAGGTATGTTTTGAATCATGAAAGCCCTTTATCTAATGTCTATTTGCATTTCTGAGTTATATGCCTCTAAACTTTTATATAGCTGTTTGTCAAAAAAGCTTCAGCTGACTGTTTATTCTGGTATTTGTGGAGCTAGCATGCTAATGCTAGCCTTTATCTAATGCTTATTACTATTCCTGACTGATATGGCTCTCAACTAGATGTTACAAAAGTGTTTTCTAAACTTATGTGTTTAACAAAGGCTTTATTCTTACATATTCAATTATTGTTGGGTTTTGAGCAGATTTAGTTGCATCTGAATCTTTGCTACTTGTTAAAACGCATTAAAAAGAAATCGGTCCTGCAGAAAAATGCTCTGATGCCACATTCAGTAATTATCTAAAACCAGAAAGTTCTTCAGACTCAAGAAGAGGGAAATGCACAAGTGCAACTTGGAACAGTCTTGTCTGATCATTATTCCAAAAGAACATCACTTTTGAAAATCTACTTAGGAATTACTCGGTTTTGAAGCAAGTTATTTTAATATTATGATTATCAGGTGTTTATGTATTAATATTTTATCAGATGTTCGTGTGTTAATATAATGATTGTCAGTTGTTTATGTGTTAATGTTATGATTATCAGATGTTCATGTGTTGTGTTAATATTATGAATATCAGATGTTCATGTGTTAATATTATGATTATCAGGTGTTTATGTATTAATATTTTGATTATCAGATGTTCGTGTGTTAATATAATGATTGTCAGTTGTTTATGTGTTAATGTTATGATTATCAGATGTTCATGTGTTGTGTTAATATTATGAATATCAGATGTTCATGTGTTAATATTATGATTATCAGATGTTCATGTTTTTAACTCAAGCTTGTGTACAAAAGTTGAGCTGAAGTCAAACCTGTTAAATATCAGACAATATAAACTTTTATATTCACCAGATGTCTGCTATATCAATCAATCACCTTTATTTTTCCAGGTAGAGTCCGTTGAGATGGAGATCTCTTTTACAAGGGTGACCTGGTCAAGTGGTCAGCAGCACACGTCACATGGTAATTGACAATAAGCATTTGCATTTACCAACAAAGATGGTTTTATGAACCTGTTTGTAGCAGCCCTTAAACATTTTTCTTCCACTGTACAGGAGGACATGGCAGGAGGTGATGATGAGGGGATCCTCTGGTCCAGCCTGGATGTTTCTGAGAAGTGGAGTCGCCACCGCTACAACCCACATAATACGGTACCCAAATACTGTAATAATACAATAGCAGTGAGGAGGCTAGAAGCAGCTCTGTTCAACCAGTTACCTTTCTCTGACTGACTGATTACATTTTTAAAATAAAAAAAGGTGTTCAATACAGAAACAACTGGACTTTATTTGTAGCAGACAAAGTCCAGTTGTTTCTGTATTGAACACCTTTTTTTGATTTTATCATGTCCTGGATGACTGAGAATCTTCACCAGCATACATTTTTAAATCCCCAAGTAAGAGCAGTCGAGGAAGCTGTGATTTAAAATCAGAAGATTTACTGTAATGCTATAATGTAAACAGTGTTTAAATCTTGTGTGTCATTTAGCTCGTGTTATACGTTTTCTACAGTAATGTAACATGGTCATCAAATTTGTGTTTACTAAAATTTTTAAAATAAAACTGCTCTCTCTGAGCCTGTCTTACATCAAAATACACATTTTTTGGGGTGATAATACATCAATAGACAAAGTCAGAATCTGTTGAACATTTTATTTTCTTACAAGATTTGGTTCACACAACAAGTTTATGGGTACATTGGTGCTATTCACAGCATCAAATCACAACAGAAGTACCATAGTCTCAGGGCACTGAACAGAAACAATCAAATATAAAAAATATGTGCATACCGCCACCTACTGAGCATGAGTGTGCAGCTCATGGTCTCTTAAGATAACTGGACAGTACTGTAAATGTATTTTTCTTTTAATTTTAGTGTTTTGTAAAAATATAAGCAGTGCTTTGCTTATTCTTGTTTTGTCCTTATCCCCTTCATTTCTTAATACTATATATATATATATATATATATATATATATATATATATATATATATATATATATATATATATATATATATATATATATATATATATATATATATATATATATATATATATATATATATATATATATATATATATATATATTATATATATATATATATATATATATATATATATATATATATATATATATATATATATATATATATATATATATATATATATATATATATATATATATATATATATATATATATATATATATATATATATATATATATATATATATATATATATATATATATATATATATATATTTAGATATATATATATATATATAGATATATATATTTAGATATATATTTAGATATAGCCCGCCCTGGTGAAAATGTCACGAGCCGCCACTGGATGTGGATGTTTTATTTTTGATGTGAGGATAAAGTGAAAGATACAAAAAGCATGGATGTACTGTATTGTGTTTTTTTGAATCACTCATGAAAATCAATAATGAAATAACACATTCTTAAAAAAAACTTTTGATTGTCAATGAAAAAACAACAACTGAACAAATAGTACATGGTCCAACATGGACCCCAAACCCTTCAAGAGTGTTTGTATTTTTATCTTATACCTTGGTATGTTTTATGTGGTTAATAAAGTACGTAATAAATAAATAAATATAAAACTTCCGCTTTGGCTTAATGTAATTTGGTTTGTTCAAATGTAATTCTATTTTTTCTAAATGTAATTCCTTTTTTTTCTTCCCCAAATGTTATTCCAGCCACTTCCACTTTGGCTTAATGTGATTCCATTTTTTTCAAATGTTGCGTTGTGGCGGACACAAATGTATATATTTCACATCAGATTGTACTCTTATTGTGAAAGGGACATAATATAAAGAGAGCAGTTTGGCGGTTGTATTTCAGTTGTATTTCAGTTGTTCTCCTGAGCTTGATGTTGGAAGACGTTAAGAATAAATCGAGACTCAATGTATTTTTTGTCTCTTTCTGCCTACTTTTACATTTGGTGACCACGAACATCTGAACATGTTTTCGAACGAGAACTCACCAGATGCTGACGCTGCTTCTTCATTGGCTGTGTTTTCGGACCAAGTTTTATGCCGGGCAGACGTTGCTCCAACCGCAGTTGGCTCATCTCCTGCCGCCGCTTCATCCGCTGTTTTTGAGGCCGTTATTAAGCTTCCTGAGTTCTGGCAAAACAATCCGGATCCGTGGTTTTAGCATGTGGAAGCCCAGTTTCATCTTCAAGGGATAACCACAGACAAGACTAAGTACTTTCACGTTGTTGCTGCTTTATATTCTGGTTCCACCCGCCATCTGATAGGTCTGCTGTGGGACCCACCAGGCACTAACAAGTACAGTGCGCTTAAGGATAACTTACTGCGGCTTTACCAACTGTCAGACGAAGTGCGGGCTGACCGTTTGTTGTCCCCAAGTGTCTTGGGGGATTGAAAGCCCTCTGAGCTGATGGAGAACATGCTGGCATTACTTGGATCAGGGGATGTTTCCTTCCTTTTTACGCACGTGTTTCTTTGCCAGCTTCCTCCACCTGTCCGCACAGTGCTGGCCAGTTCCCTGCTGATCCGGACAAAGGATTATCGCTCCCTGGCTGAAGAAGCGGACTGGCTTTTGTTAGCTTCCAGGCACTACAGTGTGCAGGCGCTTTTACCCGGTGTGACTCAAAGGGGGGCGGAGGCTGTTGATGGCGTGGCTGCTGTGACAGAGCGACGGAAGGACGACATGCTTTGCTTCTACCACCGCCGGTTTGGAGTAAAAGCGAAGCGCTACATTCCTCCATGTTCATTCCTACGTCAGGGAAATGAGAGAGCTGGCGCTCGCTAGCAGCTGTGTGTGCTGGCAGCTCAGATAAGCTGCTTTTCATCATACCATACCATACCATTTTGTTTATAAAGCACTTAAAACAGCGACAAGGCCAACCAAAGGGCTGTACAAACAAACAAACAAACAAACAAACAAACAAACAAACAAACAACAGGCAACACACACAATGAAGTACAAAAAATAGACATAAAAACATTGCAGATAATAAATAAAATGTCTAAACACAGATCAGCTGGTGTTGAAAGCAACAGAGTAGTAATGGGTCTTTAAACGGGATTTGAAAACCGAGAGGGAGGGGGCCTGTATGACGAGCAGAGGCAACTCATTCCAAAGTCTTGGGCCTGCTACAGAGAAGGCCCTGTCACCTCTGCGTTTAAGACGAGTTCCTGGAACTGTTAAAAGTACCTGGTCTGCTGACCTCAAAGCATGTGGTGGGACATACGGGTGTATCAAATCAGTGAGATAGGCGGGGGCGAGACTGTTCAGCAATTTGTAGACATATAGGAGAATTTTGAACTGGATTCGAAGATGAACTGGCAGCCAGTGCAGGGAGGCCAAGACTGGTGTAAAGTGCTCTCCTTTGCATGTACTGGTTAAAAATCGGGCTGCTGCATTCTGGACCAGTTGTAATCGTACAATGGTGGTCTGACTGATACCAAACAGGAGTGAATTGCAGTAATCAAGCCTAGATGTAATAAATGTGTGAATAACTGTCTCCAGGTTATTTTTGGATAATATGGGCTTCAGCTTAGACAGTAGCCTCAGCTGGAAAAAAATGGATTTAACAATCTTATTTAAATGATTGTTGAGTTACATGGAAGGATCCATTATCACTCCCAGATTTGTAACTTTTTGTTTTTCAGACAGGGCTAGAGCAGAAAGGTTGATGCAGTGGTTCGAGATTGTGTCAATGGGATGGAACAACATGGCTTCAGACTTCTTTTCATTGAAACTTAAGAAATGTAAAGCCATCCAGTCCCTGATGTCACCCAGGCAGTCTAGCAGAGGTTGAATAGAGCATGTACCATTGTGTCTTAGGGGGAAGTAAATTTGACAGCCATCGGCATAGAAGTGGAAAGGTATGTTGTGTTTCCGGAAAATAGCACCAAGTGGCAGTAGGTATATGGAGATTAGGAGAGAACCCAGGATAGACCCATGCGGAACCCCCCATTTAAGTGCTGCCATTGCAGAACTAAAATTGTTGATGGAAACACAAAAGGATCTGTCAGAGAGGTAGGATCTAAACCAGTTGAGGGTTGACCCTGTGATGTCCACCCACTGCTCCAACCTAGCAATTAGGATCTCATGGTCAATGGTGTCGAAAGCAGATGTAAGCTCCAATAGGACAAGCAGCACAGAGTCACCAGTGTCTGTGGTTAAGAAGATGTCATTAAAACCCTTCAGTAGGGCAGTTTCAGTGCTGTGGAGAGGTTTAAAGCCAGATTGGAATAACTCAAGGATAGGGTTGGGCATCGAGAATCGAGAATTGTTCAGAACCGGGACAAACTATCCGGTTTTCCCAGAATCGTTCAAGATATGTATTTTCGATTCCTATTTTCGATGCCTACCGCTGACCGGAAGTAGCTGCCAACGCCGAAGAAGAATTTGCAGCCTAAAACCAACAAAGAAGAATCCGCAGGAAGTAGGCGCCAAAAAACAACGAAGAAGAGTTTGAGGGAGGTATGTGAGCAGAGCGAGCAATGATGGACAACGTGTGGTGGCGATTGAAAGTATGGCTCAATTTTAGTAAGAGGAATGACCAGTCGGCTCAATACAATACTTGCAGGAAGCTTATATCGTGCAAAGGAGGGTGTATGACCAATATGACTAAACACCTCCGGCTTCACGGTGTAGAACTAGCACCATGTCCCGTCTTCGACGTGCTGTTTCGAGCTCTCTCCTCTGGCTCCAACATGCAGCCCATCAACCAGCTGAAGTCAGAATCTGGAAAGTAAAATTATAAACTACGTCTTATGAGCGCTGACTACGGCTGCTCGCTGCACCACCTGGTGGTGGTTGGGTTAAAGGCAGAAGACCAATTTCGTCTGTCAAGTATGGGAAACATACACAGATGACAAATGTGACAAATTATTATTATTATTATAATAACATTAAGGCAGTTAACCTTAAAGCGGCAGGTAAACTCAATTGCAAATGCTATGCTAACATTAGCTCATGTATTTTTCCATAGACAAAGAACCGGAAATGGCTATTGTTAGCCAAGCAGTCGACCCGCCTGCAGAAGAGCCACGTGTTACTCCGTTCACCGTAGCTTCCAGAAGAAATTGAATTGAACGCCTTTTTGATTCCAGAAGAAAGATCTCGGTTCAACAAACTGAAGAGTGCCACAGAAAAGGTACGGCGTATATAGTGAAAAAGATGCACCCATTTTCTGATGTGGAGTCACCAACATTTAGGTTTGTTACCCGTAACAAATAACAATAGAACTAAACTAATCAACAGTCCACCCTAAGCTAACGTTACAGTATCATGTTTGTTTATATGTTTGCAGGGACATGGTGAAAAGCATAAATCCAAAATACACATCACCCACCAGGGACTACTTGTCTAATAAGCTAATCCCTTCATGGTATCAAATTGAGAAAGCTAATGTAATCACAGAGCTCAGTGATGTCTGCTCTGTTGCTCTCACATGTGATGGCTGGAGTAGCATCACACAGGACCATTGCCTCACTATCACAGCACATTACACAGTGGAGGGCAAACTGCAGCAAAAAGTACTAAAAACCAAAGCTGTATACAAAGCTCAGACTGGATGTGTTGTGGCAGAAGAAATCACTGCCATTCTGACAGAGTTTGGCATTTCACACAAAATTGTGGCGATCACTGTTGGCAATGCTGCCAATATGGATGTGGCCATTAAAGGTGGGGTATGTAACATTGTAATGTAGCCTGTAACTTTTCAAACAATATATTTTTAACATATTTCTTCACTCTGTCACCATCTACTGACAGACTGATGTTAGACAAAGTAATCTCTGAAAAAAACTATAGTCCCCTTGCTTCTCTATCAGCATTTATAAAAACACTGAAAACACAGAGTGACCCGGACAATGACCAGCCAATCAAAACAGAGTTGTTTGTCACGCCCCAACCCACGCCCCCA
Source organism: Garcialebias charrua (assembly GCA_038048925.1). Lineage (NCBI taxonomy): Eukaryota > Metazoa > Chordata > Actinopteri > Cyprinodontiformes > Rivulidae > Garcialebias > Garcialebias charrua. The sequence continues at coordinate 12,100 of JBBPBX010038053.1, forward strand.
CCTGTCCCAGCCGCAGCGCCGCGGCTCGTTCTCATTCAAAGGATTGCAAAGCGATGCAGGACTGTTTTGTATGTGACACAAAATGTATTAAATATCCCTTCTTTATCCCAGAGCTGGACTTTTATTTAGTTTTTTTGCCAAAAGTCAAGTGATCGCTTCATCCTTCACTGACAGGAATGAGGAAATGGATTTGTCACGACTCACGAGCGAATTAAATCATGTCCAACGTTGCTTCGTGAACCTCTGCTGATTTCTTCTGGTTTTTGTGTTGTTGGATGAGTGATTCATGGTTTTATTATATTTTTTAAACAGTTATATTATCATATAAACACAGAACTTCGCAGCGCAGAGACAGGACATGTACTGGGGGCGGAGCATTCCAGACATTCCAGACCAGCGCTGACAGACATGATGAAATCACGAGCGAATTAAATCATGTCCAAACGTTGCTTCGTGAACCTCTGATGATTTCTGCTGGATTTTGTGTTGTAGGACTAGCGCTCCATGGTTTTATTTTATTTTATTAGAAGGTTTTATTAACATAAACACAGAATATCGCAGCGGCTCTGAGCAGACAGCAGCAGGGGGCGGAGCAGATCCCAAGTTCAGCAGAGCACGGACTGTGGCATTCTGCTCCCTCCCCTCAGAGCCATATATGGCTCTGAGGGAGGGAGCAGAATGCTTTTCTGCGCTGAAAATATTTCTAAGTCCAGAGTGTTCAAAAAATCGCAGACCATACCTTTAAACACCTAAAATTTGTGAAATTATGCTGCTTTGCCCACACACTCAGCACAAAGTCTATACTCCCTAAATTCAGTGAGTCAGTGGGTGGCCAAGGTCTGGACCATTGTTGTGTGGATGAAAAGGTGCTCATTGTCAAAGGTGGTTCTCTGAGAGAAGCAAGAGCTTTTAAGTAAGAAACACGGACAGGACAGCCCCCAGAAACCATCTTGGCTACAGCAAACTGGTTGGTCCACTTAAGTTGTTTACTTGGTGGGGTAACTTCAGTGTGCTTGGGACTACTCTGACTGACGAAGCCCTCTGGAGTGAGGGTGAAACGTTTCTACTAAAAAGAAACTGTCCAGATGAACTGATTGAGAATGAGCGGATTTGATACCTGGACTATTGAGAATGAACTTTCTTGTCTTGAACCACTTTGGACATGTCTGCCTGCCTGGGAGGAGTCGACGAGGGACAGGACAGCCCCCAGAAACCATCTTGGCTACAGCAAACTGGTTGGTCCACTTAAGTTGTTTACTTGGTGGGGTAACTTCAGTGTGCTTGGGACTACTCTGACTGACGAAGCCCTCTGGAGTGAGGGTGAAACGTTTCTACTAAAAAGAAACTGTCCAGATGAACTGATTGAGAATGAGCGGATTTGATACCTGGACTATTGAGAATGAACTTTCTTGTCTTGAACCACTTTGGACATGTCTGCCTGCCTGGGAGGAGTCGACGAGGGACAGGACAGCCCCCAGAAACCATCTTGGCTACAGCAAACTGGTTGGTCCACTTAAGTTGTTTACTTGGTGGGGTAACTTCAGTGTGCTTGGGACTACTCTGACTGACGAAGCCCTCTGGAGTGAGGGTGAAACGTTTCTACTAAAAAGAAACTGTCCAGATGAACTGATTGAGAATGAGCGGATTTGATACCTGGACTATTGAGAATGAACTTTCTTGTCTTGAACCACTTTGGACATGTCTGCCTGCCTGGGAGGAGTCGACGAGGGACAGGACAGCCCCCAGAAACCATCTTGGCTACAGCAAACTGGTTGGTCCACTTAAGTTGTTTACTTGGTGGGGTAACTTCAGTGTGCTTGGGACTACTCTGACTGACGAAGCCCTCTGGAGTGAGGGTGAAACGTTTCTACTAAAAAGAAACTGTCCAGATGAACTGATTGAGAATGAGCGGATTTGATACCTGGACTATTGAGAATGAACTTTCTTGTCTTGAACCACTTTGGACATGTCTGCCTGCCTGGGAGGAGTCGACGAGGGACAGGACAGCCCCCAGAAACCATCTTGGCTACAGCAAACTGGTTGGTCCACTTAAGTTGTTTACTTGGTGGGGTAACTTCAGTGTGCTTGGGACTACTCTGACTGACGAAGCCCTCTGGAGTGAGGGTGAAACGTTTCTACTAAAAAGAAACTGTCCAGATGAACTGATTGAGAATGAGCGGATTTGATACCTGGACTATTGAGAATGAACTTTCTTGTCTTGAACCACTTTGGACATGTCTGCCTGCCTGGGAGGAGTCGACGAGGGACAGGACAGCCCCCAGAAACCATCTTGGCTACAGCAAACTGGTTGGTCCACTTAAGTTGTTTACTTGGTGGGGTAACTTCAGTGTGCTTGGGACTACTCTGACTGACGAAGCCCTCTGGAGTGAGGGTGAAACGTTTCTACTAAAAAGAAACTGTCCAGATGAACTGATTGAGAATGAGCGGATTTGATACCTGGACTATTGAGAATGAACTTTCTTGTCTTGAACCACTTTGGACATGTCTGCCTGCCTGGGAGGAGTCGACGAGGGACAGGACAGCCCCCAGAAACCATCTTGGCTACAGCAAACTGGTTGGTCCACTTAAGTTGTTTACTTGGTGGGGTAACTTCAGTGTGCTTGGGACTACTCTGACTGACGAAGCCCTCTGGAGTGAGGTAGAAACGTTTCTACTAAAAAGAAACTGTCCAGATGAACTGATTGAGAATGAGCGGACAAAGTATTTGACTACTTCTTTTAAATAATGCCTGTTCATCAGTGAATTGATCGTCTTGCCTCATACTTCCTACAAAGAGCTGTCACGGATAGACTATGTGCCAATGTAGGGAGTGCATATGTTAGGGGTTTTTTGGGGAAAAAAAATTCTAACACTAGTTTATGTATTCGCTGTTTTGTTTTTTGTTTTCATACAGGCTTGCTCGGCTGACTGAGGAGGATTTTCATAAGGCAGAAGACTTCATCAATCTGATGAAAGTTCTCTACACGTCCACCCTCTGCGTGTCTTCAGAAAAGAGCGCCACATGCGGTCAGATACTACCCATTCTCCAAAAGCTTGAGGCACATCTGACGGTGAAAGAGGGAGGGACAGTGTTTGTATCCAACCAACTACAGACAGGATGTGGAACACCTGGAGAGCTGGTGCAAAGAGAATAGTCTTCACATGAATGTGAAGAAGACAAAGGAGATGATTGTGGACTTCAGAAGGAACAAACACACCCATGCCCCACTGAAAATAGGTGGGTCTGCAGTGGAAGTGGTCTCCAGCTACAAATACTTGGGTGTACACTTGAATGATAACCTCAGCTGGAGCAACAACACCACCAGCCTGATCAAGAAAGGTCATCAGAGACTCTACTTCCTCAGACGGCTGAGACGTGCTGGTCTGAGCAGCCCAGTTCTCACCTCGTTCTACAGGTGTGCAGTGGAGAGCGTCCTGTGCTCCAGCATCAACGTGTGGCATGGAGGCTGCACAGTTGAAGAGAGGAAAGCTCTGCAGAGAGTGGTGAAGGCTGCACAGAAGTCTGTTGGAGTCAGTCTCCCCACCATCACAGACATTTACACCTCCAGATGCAGGAAAAGAGCCACCTGCATCATGAAAGACCTCACTCATCCAGCACACTCACTCTTTGCCCCACTCCCCTCAGGACGGAGGTTGAGGAGCATCAAGTGTAGAACCACTAGACTGAGGAACAGCTTCTACCCTGAGGCTGTTAGACTCATGAATAAATAAAAATAAAATAAAAAATAAACACTGCAAAATATCACATCATACTGATGCTGATCTGTTTTCTTGTTGCTGTGTTCATCTGTGTTCATCTGTGACCATCTGCTCATACAAACTCATGTTCGTGCTGCTGTTTATTCCCACTATATTAGGCTTAGTGTATTACTAGTTGATGTTTTTCTTAGTTAATTCTAGATGTTATTACTGTTTTTCTCTTTCATTTGTTGTTGGATGTAACTGGGACCTCGTGTACATAATCTCGTTTTCATCACATGCACCACATGCGGTGCAAATGACAATAAATACTCTCTGACTCTGACACTCTCTCTGACTCTCTGATAAAAAAGGTTTGGTCAAACCTATCCAAGCGCTACCAGGTAAGTGACTGAGGTAGGCAGCTAAAAATAAATTAATGAAGAATAAAAATATATTTGTTCCTGTGGCTTGATCTAACATTTTAGTAATGTGTTTTATAGAATGATGAGATCAGACATTTCCTCAAAGTGGCCACTGCATTGGATCCACGCTTTAAACAAAGGATGGATGACAGTGTCTGGGACCAGGGGCCTCATGTACAAAGACTTGCGTGGATTTCTTACTGAAAAGTGCCGCACGGTCAAATCCAGAAATCTGCGTACGCACAAAAAAATCCAGATGTATCAAACTGTGCATACGCCGGTATCCACGCACATTGCTTTTGTACATCACAATCAACGTGGAATTGAGCGCACATGAGAGAGTGGCCGACTCCGCCTTTGACACGCCTCCATATAAATATGCAAATTCATTTAAATATGCCCTGCACGTTAGGAATGTCATCTTTGCTCTATTGCAAATCATGTCGAAACGTGGAAAAAAGAGGAACTTCACGGACTGTGAACTGGAGACACTTCTGAGTGACGTAGAGAGGCACAGAAGAAGGTTTTGTTTGGCACGCTCAGCGCACAACAAACCGTCCACTTTTAAATGAGAAGTTGACCCAGCTATTTTAACATGCCTATAGGTCAGTGGTTAGCGTGTTTGCCTTTCGTCCCGAAGATCATGAGTTCGAATCCCGCATGGTACAACGTTTTTTTTTTATAAATTCATTCCAGATTTAAAGAACACAAGAAAACTATTTAGAATGAACAACATGAAATGAAACAATACATGAAATGAAGGCAAAAGAGGATTTCTTGTGGGTTTTTTAAAATAGTTTTCTTGTGTTCTTTAAATCTGGAATGAATTAAAAATAAAGACAAACGTTGTTTTCATTTAAATATACCCTGCAACAGAGGAATGTCGTCTTGTCCCATCATGCATCACGTTCTTCAACTGCTAAAACAGCTAAAAATGAACAAAAAACAAGAATTTAAGCTGTGCAGAACTATTCAGTCTTTCTGTTTTTTATATTTTTTGCAGGTTGTATTCTGATTGCGTCCATGTGGATGTAATAATTGTTCATCATGTGTGTTTGGGTGGAAATGATCATTATTACCCCATCATGAACAGTTTCCAGAATCACCTGTAGGTGTCGCCAAAGGAACACAAACCACAGAAACGTGCGTACGCCTGGACTGGAGCTGCCGTGGCGGTGCGGACATATCCACGTTCAGTTCTGTTTTGATACATACGGAGTTTTGCGTGGATAGTGACGTACGCACGGTTTTTGTGTGTACGCACAGTTGATACATGAGGCCCCAGGTCCATAAAAAGCTGATGGACCAGGTGCTGTGTTATTCATGCACAAGTGTCCTTTTCAGCTATTAAAATCTGAAATCTAAATGATAGTTATGTTCTTTGTAGTCAACAGGAGGAAGACTGTGGAGATAATGGGGCCACTGACACAGAGGGAGTGGAGGACGAGGAGGAGAGTGTAAGTGTATGATAGCAGAAATTGTATAGTTCTAAATTTTAATAATGATCACACACATTTAATGGATGTTTCCCTTTTTAGTGATAATACTTATGATATGAACCTGTTGTTTGTTTAGGAACCGCCCCCCTGCAAACTGCCTAGAAAGACGCCACTGGAGGAGCTCTTTGCAGAGGAAGAGGCACAGAAAGTGGTGTCACAGCAGAGCTCCATGTCCATTCAGGCGCAAGTGGAGAAGGAGCTGCAGACGTACCGAAAAATTCCACAGGCCAGTATGTCTGAGGATCCTGCTGCATGGTGGTGGTACCAAAGAAAGACTTACCCGCTGCTGTCAGGTCTTGCACGTTCATATTTGTGCGTACAAGCTTCATCCACTCCCAGTGAACGTGTGTTCTCCACTGCAGGAGACACAATCTGTCCAGAACGCTCTCGCATACTGCCTGAGAAGGCAGACATGATAGTTTTTCTAAACAAGAACTGTTTCTAATTTTTATACTGTGCTGCTAATCTGGATTGGATTGTTCTGCACCAGGTTAGCCCATCAAGGGGAGCTCAGGAACATGTTTACTACCTGGCTGCAGCATCACATGTTGCACATGTGAAAATGTTTTAATTTTTTGTTCGTAGCATTAAAATTCAAACAGAAGTTCAGATTATTTCATCCAGAAATAATTCTCGTTGTACAACCCATTTAAACTTTTTTTTTTTTTTTTACCCCATCCCTTAAGGGAACCGGAATCGGGAATTTATCGGAATCGAAACGAAGAATCCGAATCTGAACCGGAATCGCTCAAATTCAAACGATTCCCAACCCTACTCAAGGACAGCGTGATCCTCCAGGAAGCACTTCAACTGGGACTCAATTATTTTCTCTAGAAGTTTAGAAACAAATTGGAGTCTGGAGACAGGCTGTAAGTTAGCTACTACTGAGGGGTCAAGGTTTTTTTTTTCAGGAGAGGTTGAACAGCAGCATGTTTTAATGTTTTTGGCACCACACCAGTGGATAAACTGCTATTTACAATAGCAAGAATGGAGGGACCTAGAGTAGGAAAAACCTCCTTTAGTAGCCGAGGGGGGACCACATCAAAGGGGGAACCAGATGGTTTCAGGTTGCACATGACCTGCTCTAGAGAAGACAGAGAGATTGGTTCAAAATGGTCAAATACAGCAACAGATTGAGGTGAGATGGATGGATCATGAGTTGGGAGAGAAATGAGAGCCCGGGTGGTTGTAATTTTTTTCTAAAAAGAAATGTAGGAAGTTCTCGCACAGCTCAGTTGAGGCTTCCAGGGGTGATGGTTCACTGAGGTAGAGAACAGAGTTTAGGGTAGCGAACAGAACTCGTGGATTGTGATAGTTTGAAGCAATGATATCTGAAAAGTATTAGGATTTAGCTGTTTTTACTGCTTTCTGATAATGGCGCAAACTCTCTTTTAGTATTTGAAAAGAGATCTGCAGCCTATCTTTTCTCTATTTGCGCTTCGCCCTCCTGCATTGCTGCCTAACGGCCTTGGTGACGTCATTCAGCCAAGGTTCAGCTCTGCGTTTTGGTTTTCTAGACTTAACAGGAGCAACATGATCCAGAGCCTTTAAACAGACAGAGTTGAACTGGGATGTCAGCTCCTCAGTGGTGGAGAGAAACACCTTGGGCTGAATGATCATTTCAGAGTTGTAAACATCTGTGAAACGTGCAGTAGTGAAATGGTTAATGGCCATGCTGCTACGTGCAGGAATGCACGAGGAGTTAGATGGGGGAGGGTGAACTCAAACCGGGCTGGCATGTGGTCTGAAAACACATTGTCACCGATTTCAAGATTAGTAACAGTCATATCATGAGTTAACACAAGGTCCAGTGTATGTCCGTGTTCTTGGGTGGGACCGTTTACAGGCTGATTTAAATTAAATTACTCCAATAAATCTAAAAAAATCCTTAACCATGGGCTTCTCATGACAGCACACGTGCAAATTAAAATCACCAAAAATGACAAAACAATCATATTTTGGTGTGATTTCAGCCAAGAAATCAGAAAATTAATTGATGAAATCCTTAGATTGAGGTAGGCGGTAGACAAGTGCACATAAAGTCGCACGCGAATGGCCAAGTTCAAAGACAGTCAGCTCAAAACTGGAGCAGGAAACAGGGATGGGCAATTGTTTACAGTCAAAAGATGATTTGAATATTGTTAATAATCCACCACCACGATGACCTGATGGCCGTGGGTCGTTAAAATACAGACAGTTTGGTGGTAATAAATCCATCAAGGCGCTGGACTCACCTGGCAACATCCAAGTCTCTGTGATAAAGAAAAAGTCCAAATCATTTTCTCCTGAGCTTGCTGTTGGAAGACGTTGAGAATAAATTGAGACTCAAGGTATTTTCCATCTCTTTCTGCCGACTTCGTGTTTTAATTCAAATGCTGTGTTTTTCTTGTTCTTGTTTTTTTAAATGTATTAAATGTAATTCCATTTTTTCAAATGTTGTCCACAGGGCCACCGTACTTTTTCCTCAAAGATCCACATTTTTTCCCCAAGTACAGGAGAACACTAAAAATAACACACCAACTCAGTTCAATCTATCCATAAAACAAGGACACTATTCAACAAAAAAGGCCTCATCTAGTTCAAAATTGATCCAGATTCTATCCCAATTCTAGTCAGTTAAACCTAATTATGATACAATAATTACATACAGTGTAGTATGAAATTTTAATTAGTAATCTAATTAGAGACTAGTGAATCTTCATTTCCTGCAAAAATGCAAGTGTGAATGCTTATTGCTGAATGATTTCTGCAAATGGCTGACAGATAAGTTGAAACCAGGCTGAAAAGGTTTCATAATAAATGTGAGTTGAATTTGAAAAGCTTTTTGCTGAAAGCAGTAAAACAAAAGTGGAATGCAGAAAAGTGTAGAAAGAAAGCTGACCAAAGCATAAATGAACAGAACAGGTTGAAATAAGCAAACTGGAATAAGCCCAAAAAGTTTAAATTATTTGAAAGAATGACAAAAAGCTGAAAACAAGCAGAATAAAGTCTAAAATATATTGAAAGATATGTAAATAATAGCTGAAAATCAGAAAAAGCTGACTTTACCAAAATAAGCTAAAAGAAACTGCACTACAGTAAAATCTGAAATAAGCAGTCAAAAGGTTCAAACAACATGCCTTACATTTGTAAGGCTTAATTTTGTACAGCCATCCTGAACCCTTTTTTTTTTCAGGTTTAACCTAGCTTTTCAGTGCCATTGGTTCATCATGTCTGGCTGATGTCTCTGTCTGCAACATGCTTTGGGTATTGGTCATGCATTGGCATGTTCTGCCATGTCTCTTATGTGTGCAAGGGAATGTTTCTTTGCTTTCTGTTTCACTTTGTGTGCATGGCATATTGCAAATTCATTATCTTTCAGTGGGATGTCAGGGAGGTTGAGCTGTGGCTGAGTGGTTAGACCAGTTGTCTTCCACTGAGAGGGTTGGGGTTCAATTTCACCAGTATTGAGTGGTATGCTGAAGTGTCCCTGGGCAAGACAGTGAACCCCTCATTGCTTCTTATGTGTATGCCAAAGGTGTATGAATGTGATCTAATCTATTGATTATTTTTATAGAATAATTTATCCTGATTGGTTAGAAAAGTGCTATAAATGTACAGTCCATTTATCATCCATGAAACTTTGTGGATTGGGAAACAGAGAACTTTAATTTGTCTTCTTTGTGATAATGAGTGGATCAGCATTAGTATCCAAATAAGTAATGTTGCTTTATTAAAACGTTTCTAATTGAATAAGATCCCTGCTTCGTCTCTGGGTAAGTAGTTGTATGGCCATCAGCTTTTGGATGAGTGTGTTCTGTAATGACAGAAGCCTTTTAGTTCTGATGTGTAGTTTTTTTATTTCTTCTAGTTTCCAGTCAATGTCAGAGCTGTGTGTGTGTGTGTGTGTGGGGGGAGTGGTCAAGGTGTTATTGACCTTTATCATTTAGTTGGGATTTTGTGACAAGACTTGATTGTAATCCTTCTTTCTTACTCAGAGCTCTGCAGAATTTGGATCAACTAAAGACTTTCGGGGGAAAAAATGGACACCCAAAAAATAAAGCCAGCCTGCAATGCATGGACTTGTTTTTCTACATCTTTTTAGGAATAAAATGTTTATAATTTTAGTGATGTGTGCAAATGGGAAAATACAGTTCTGGTAGAAACTGCAAGCACCTGCAATTTTTTAAAATTATTATTTTTTTACTTGACGGTTTACTTTTTTGTAGTTTTACCTATAATTTTAGTTTAAATATATATTCGGAAACACCGATGGAACGCCTTAAGCAGGAGGAAGCGAGCAGAGGTTTAAAATGCTGGCTGCGTGCCAGTGTTTCCAGGAGGAATTAAAATTAATGCATCTTCAAAAACATCTTATGCTTCTCACGGTCACAAACCTTAGTCAGCAACTGAGTAATGCATTTCTCCACCACGTGATGTATTCCTGAGATATTATCTGCACTGAGACTTAAAAATTGTCTCACCTGGACAATGTCAAATACAACCATGTTTTTTTTTTTTGTCAGCAGGAAGTAGTTTGCCTTGAGTGTTTTTCATTTTCATTGCTTTATCTAGCTGTCTTGCTTTTTAACTTCTAAAAAGTATGGGAAACTGATGCAGTAATATTGCATCCCTCTGCAAAAGTAAAAAAAGTGAGGCAGTCAAAAAAGAGATCCTTGTTTCCAGTCTAAAGCAACATGTAGAGATGTATTGCATAATTGTTGCTACTTAATAAAATACTTGTGTAATGTGTGCTTCCTGACATTAAAGCTGGGGTCTGCGATATTTGAACACTCTGGGACAGAAATATTTTCAGCGCAGAAAAGCATTCTGCTCCCTCCCCTCAGAGCCATATATGGCACAGTGCTCTGCAGCTGAACTTGGGATCTGCTCCGCCCCCTGCTGCTCTCTGCTCAGAACCGCTGCGATATTCTGTGTTTATGGTAATAAAACCTTCTAATAAGATAAAATAAAACCATGGAGCGCTAGTCCTACAACCCAAAATCCAGCAGAAATCATCAGAGGTTCACGAAGCAACGTTTGGACATGATTTAATTCGCTCGTGACTTCCTCATGTCAGCGCTGGTCTGGAATGTCTGGAATGCTCCACCTCCTCCGGTCTCTCTGCGCTGCGATATTCTGTGTTTATATGATAATATAACTGTTAAAAAAATTTAATAAAACCACGAATCACTCATCCTCATTGATCCACAACTCACCTTTGAAAGCCATATAAAGCATATCTGTAAAACTTCTTTTTTTCATCTTCGAAATATTGCAAAGCTTCGGTCTACACTGTCCCTCACTGATGCAGAAAAGCTCGTCCATGCCTTTGTCTCCTCCAGACTGGATTACTGCAATGCACTTCTCTTCGGGATTCCTGGCAAGAACATACAAAAACTACAGTATGTCCAGAACAGCGCTGCCAGGGTCCTGATGAGAGTGCGTAAGTATGAACACATCACTCCTGTACTGCGTTCACTACACTGGCTTCCTGTTTCTGCCCGGATCACGTACAAAATTTATCTGCTCACCTTCCAGTGCCTGTACGGTAATGCACCATCCTATTTAAAAGAACTTCTCACTCCTCACTGTCCTTCCCGCACTCTCCGCTCTTCCAACACCCATCTTCTTCTCACTCCCAGGTCTCGGTCTCGCACAATGGGAGACCGGGCTTTCTCCTGCGCTGCCCCTCGGCTGTGGAACGCCCTGCCCTCATATCTGAGGGCCCCACAGACCGTGACATGTTTTAAAAAAGGTCTTAAAACCTTTCTTTTTATCCAGTTTTTTAAATAATTAATTGTGCTTTTGTTTTTTATTGCACCCAGTTTTTTGAGTATTTTATCTGCATTTTGTGAATTTTAAGTTTTTGATGCAATTATCTGTGAGGCTCCATCCTCTTGGTTGTTCCTCTTCTTTGTTGCATTTGTGGTTGATTTTTATCTTGATTTTATTTTTCATTGTAGCACTTTGAGATCTGTTTGATGTAAAGTGCGTTATAAATAAAAGTTATTATTATTATTATTATCCTACAACACAAAATCCAGCAGAAATCATCAGAGGTTCACAAAGCAACGTTGGACATGTTTTAATTCGCTCGTGACTCGTGACAAATCCATTTCCTCATTCCTGTCAGTGCAGGATGAAGCGATCACTTGGCTTTTGGCAAAAAAACTAAATAAAAGTCCAGCTCTGGGATAAAGAAGGGATATTTAATACATTTTGTGTCACATAAAAAACAGTCCTGCATCGCTTTGCAATCCTTTGAATGAGAACGAGCTGCGGCTGGGACAGGTGGGGGCGTGGGTTGGGGCGTGACAAACAACTCTGTTTTTATTGGCTGTCAGTGTCCTGGTCACTCTTGTGTTTTCAGTGTTTTTATAAATGCTGATAGAGAAGCAAGGGGACAATAGATTTTTTCAGAGATTACTTTGTCTAACATCAGTTTGTCAGTAGATAGTGACTGAGTGAAGAAATATGTTAAAAATATATTGTTTGAAAAGTTACAGACTACATTACAATCTTACATACTATAGCTTTAAGCTTCTCCAGAAGATTTCTCATTTCTTGCTTGTTGGTTCTACTACATTTTACAGATTAGGAGTTTCCTTGACTGAAAAGAAAAAGGACGTCCACATCCCCCAAAATCAGTCATTATTAGGGAGTTGATGACAACCACCTGTATAATAATTTGCTGTTAAATAATTTAAATGTGATACTCCGTCTCCATATTCTATGATACCATAACATTTAAAGACTACACAAACAAACTGAAATTTGTTTATTCACTTTTTTAAATATTTGTATCTGAATGATGTTCAACATTTTGTGTCACTGCCTTTCAAACCAAGACCAGAGTGGGACTCATTTTCAGTCCTGGAGTTTCATGCCTCAGATTGGCCCATTTTTGATCACGACCAATTATTATTAAAATCGTGTAATTTTAACCTTACATCAGGGGTGATTCTAGAATCTGCCCTTTAGTGGTGCTTAGCCGCCAGTGCTGAACGTGGCTCTTGACTTGAACAACGCGGTGGCCATTGGTGTCAGAAGCATTTTTAATGTGTGTGTGTGTGTGGAGGGGGGCACTCTGGTGGGGGTGGGGGGGTCTGGTGGTCCTCTCTCAGAAAATTTTAAATAAATTAAATGCCATTTCTTGCATTCTGGTGTGTTTTAATGGTCTGTTTACTAGTTTTACTAGCACACACACGGGACGGCTGTGGTGTAGTGGTAATGGCAGTCGTCTCCCCATCGGAAAGTTGGCGGTTCGACTCCCGGACCCGCACCATGTGTCGTTGTGTCCTTGGGCAAGACACTTAACCCTGAGTTGCTCCCGGTAGGACTGGAAAGCACCTTGCATGGTAGTCTGCCGCCACCGGTTTATGAATGTGTGTAGCATTCAATATATGTGTAGCACTTTGAGATTTTCAGTAATGAAAAGTGCGTTATAAATTGAATTAATTATTATTAATTATTATTATTATTATTTTACCTACATAAGTAAACTATTCAATAACTACAGCAAACCCTCGACCTACGTCACCTGCGACCTACGGCAACTCAGACTTACGATTTTATCATATTTAATAAAAATATGATTAAAAAAAAATATATATTATTATTGTGTATGTTTAAAAGTTATTAATTTCATGTGTATAGCACTTTGTTGCAGCTGTGGTTGTTTTAAATGGCTTTATAAATAAAGTATAATTATTAATTTTACGTTTTGATTAGAAATTTATCGTATTTACGCAACTTCCGGTCGTTTCCGGTCGCCACTTCCGGTCGCCATTTTACAACTGTACTGCGGTCAATGGAGCTCCAGAGGCTACTGTCAGCTGGCTCCGTGTGCCCGATCAGGGTTGCCTCATACGGATAAATTAGCTGGAAACACTCGGTCAACTCTGTGGACGTCTCAGGTCCGGAGGAGCAGCCGCGGATCGCCCCGCGATCGGCGGCCACAACGCCGCCCGACATGCTAACGACAGCAGCTAACAGAGCAGCTAACACAGGCGAAGACACCGAGCCGACATGCCGCGGAGGGGCCATCTGCGGCCGGGAGCTCGCCGCAAATGTCCGCCTGGCAGTCGGGGGACACCGGCTCAAAGTAAGACATTATATTTTTTATTTATTGTACAGTACAGTATTCATTTACTGTGCAGTTCTGTGCGTGTTTATGGCCTTAGTATGTCTGCTTGTTCAGTCTCATGCCATTAAATATGTGTGCGGCGCTCCGTTAGCGGTATAGCCGCGACCTATGTCAGAAACGCGGACCTACGACAGGCACGTGTTTTTGGTCCGCGAGGTACGACAAAATCGACCTAAGTCACACACGTAGGTCCCAATCCCTGACGTACCTCGAGGGCTACCTGTATGCTGGTGAAGATTCTCAGTTGTCCAGGACATGATAAAATCAAAAAAGGCGTTCAATACAAGATCAAATGGACTTTATTTGTTGCAGAAAGCATTTCACCCTTTATCCAAAAGGCTTTTTCTGAATTGAAAAAGCCTTTTTTTACATTACCAATGTATTTACCTTTTTTTTTTACATTACCAATGTAATGGCGCCAACACTGCAGACGGAGTCCAGCCAAACGGGGTTTATTCAGAAACAGGGAAGAGCTGCTATTACCGAGGCTGCAGCTCACGCCTCAAAAGAAAATGCGGTACACACGCGAGCGTACACACTGCTAGCTGCCTGCTAACAACAACACACACTCTGACTCTTCTTCTTCGTCTCTCTGTTCCCGGTCCCTCCTCCCTCCTCCCTGCTCCTACCCCTCCCCTACCCCCACGACCAGTCCAACACATGAGGGCGGGGGTCAACAGAATCACAACACTCAACAGAACACAGAAACACTTGGACCAAAGCAGAACCAAACACAGGGTCGTTACACTACCCCCCCCACTACAGAGTCCCTCGCCCACGAGGGAACAAACAAAGTCATCAAACCGTCTTGGGGCCCTCCTCGTCTGTTGTGGGCGAGCTCCCAGCAGAGCGCTCCCGACTCTGCGGCTGGGACCTCGTTCGACGGCAGTGATAAAACTTCTGGGGACGTTGGCGGACACACCCGAGACCCCGACCATTGGCCTTCTGGCCAATGAATTGAAAAATTGTTTCTGAATTGAAAAAGCCTTTTGGATAAAGGGTGAAACGTTTTCTGCAACAAATAAAGTCCAGTTGATCTTGTATTGAACGCCTTTTTTTATTTTATTCAATAACTATTTTTGAGTTAATAGCACAACAAGAAGTAGCCTGACCAACAGCTCTCCCTATGGAATAGAGCATGCTCTGCTTCTCTCATGCATCCTAACCACAGTCTAAGAAACATAGCAAAGCCTAAATTAACTTTTCAGGAACAAAATCACTAGCCAATATAAAATGATAATAACAATCACTCCTTCTTACTAATGGCCAAGCATAAAGCAATATGATCATCATCTATCATGTTTATTAGTAGATTAAATACCTAATTAGAAATCCAGTAGTGGGCCAGGTATGCTGTAACGTTACCCAGTTGTATCTCTTTCACTACAGCAACTCATTTTACTACATCTATAAGTACAAATTAAACATCCGTCCACCCATCCATCCATCCATCCATCTTTACCTGCTTCTTTTTTTTTTTGGCTGCGAGGGTCACTGGTGCCATTATCCAGCCATCATTGTGAGGGAGGCAGATGACACCCTGGACAGGTCTCCAGTCCATCCCAGAGACACAGCGACAAACAAGACAAACAACCATCCACTCTCTCACTCGCACCTAGGGACAATTTAGAGTTGGCCTTCCCACCATCACAGACATCTGCACCTGCAGATGCAGGAAGAGGGCCACCTGCATCAAGAAGGACCCCACTCACCCAGCACACACACGTTTTTCCCCGCTCCCCTCAGGAAAGAGGTTGAGGAGCATTAAGTGTAGAACCACTAGACTGAGGAACAGCTTCTACCCTGAGGCTGTTAGACTCACGAATCTCTAACCAGAATAATCACTGTGAAAAATCACATCATGTTGCTGCTGATCTGTTTCATGTTGCTGCTGATCTGTTTCATGTTGCTGCTGATCTGTTTCATGTTGCTGCTGATCTGTTTCATGTTGCTGCTGATCTGTTTCATGTTGCTGCTGATCTGTTTCATGTTGCTGCTGATCTGTTTCATGTTGCTGCTGATCTGTTTCATGTTGCTGCTGATCTGTTTCATGTTGCTGCTGATCTGTTTCATGTTGCTGCTGATCTGTTTCATGTTGCTGCTGATCTGTTTCATGTTGCTGCTGATCTGTTTCATGTTGCTGCTGATCTGTTTCATGTTGCTGCTGATCTGTTTCATGTTGCTGCTGATCTGTTTCATGTTGCTGCTGATCTGTTTCATGTTGCTGCTGATCTGTTTCATGTTGCTGCTGATCTGTTTCATGTTGCTGCTGATCTGTTTCATGTTGCTGCTGATCTGTTTCATGTTGCTGCTGAACTGTTTCATGTTGCTGCTGATCTGTTCCACATGTGGTGGATTGACAAATAAATAATCTTGAATCTTAAATGTAGCTACATATGAAAATGAAAGTCAGTACCTCACTTATTTTTTAAATTATTATGCTCTCAACATGCACCAATGGATGGACAGCAGGTTTTTCCAATACCCCATCTTTATACTGGAATGAGAAACTAAAAAGGAGTATTCCATGCTTGATTGTACTTTTAATTGTTTGATGATGCGTAAAGTTAAATTCAACCTTGGGACCATCGACAAGTGACTCACTGATCTCTGTAGTTTGTGTCTATGTGTTCATACAGACATTTTTCTGGACTTGTTTTATGTGTTGCATACATGCATTTTGTGTTATGTGTATTGATGTGTATCAGTGTGTATTCATACTCTCAACGGACACATCTATCACGTCTTGCAAAGAGTTGCAGAGTGTGAAATCAACTTTGACATTCATGGTTCTAACCTCCCAAGGCCGTCCTAAGGCGGACCACTTAGACTGGAGTGTCACTCCTCAGACAGAGAATAATAACAGTCTTTGAAGACGTCTTTTCATTCTCTCACTGACTCTTATTCATTTTGACCTAGCCAGTGGAAATAATAGACTTAATACTCTCGTCTCTCTCCTCTCACTGCTAATACTGTCTCATTGCATGGCTCTCCCCTCCTTTGCATGTTATCTCCTTGTCACTGTCTTGCCATTGTCTAAAAACTCCACGTGGCAGGGAGTTTAAATATTTAACAGAAGAGAAATTAAACTGTCCTAGCTATGGGTAGCAGAAAAAAATAACTCATTTATAAGACTTTGGACATTTTTAAAGTCAAAGCCATTAAAAATGTAAATTTTCTATCTCACAGAAAACTGCCTACTTTTCAGAAAATACAGTTTTCTTCTTTTGGCTGCTCCCTTTTTCAGGGGTCACTACAGCAAACAATCTCGCACAAAGACTTGGCAGTTGTTCTTAACGCCGGACCACCACAGATCACCGGGCTACCACAGCCCTCTGTGGAGCAAGGAACTGCCATCTAGGGCACCTAGGGGAGCAGACAGTGGGGGTAAAGCCCGATGCAGAGCTCAGCGTCCTCCCTAGACGCCACACACGGCGCATTCTGTGCGCGCCTGTTCACCCGGCAGAGCTCTGCTTTCTTCTCACGTTCTCTGTGAGCAGCTGCACGCGGAGGGGGACTGAACTGAGGTCGCTGATTGGTCAGACACCGCGCATCGCGTACGCGGTCGTAAAATTGGAGCTTGGCGCATTCGCGTGAACGTTCAAAGGGCTTGTGCAGCAGCGCACGCACGGCGCTCACACAGCGGGGCGCCGCACTCGCTCGAGCGCGGAGCTCTGCCCCAGCCTTGAGGTCCTTGCTCAAGGGCCCAGAGTGGGACAAATGAAGGTGGGGGCAGGTGGGAGAGCTTCACTTTCCACAACCACATTTTTTATGTTTTCAGTACGGGAAGTTGAACCAGCAACCTTCTGATTACAGGTCCACCTTCTTTAGCCTCTGCGCTACCACTCATTCATGCAGTCTATTGGTGCAGTACAGTACACAAGTGAATGACACAGCTCCAGTTCCAGCACAGTAGTATGCAAACAAATCACTTTTCAGTGCCAGTTCTCTGTTTGTGTGCGCATGAGCAAATAAGCAGTACGTTCATTGAATTATAATAATAATAATCATTTTATTTAAAAGCGCCGTTCAGGACACCCAAGGACACTTAACAAACCAATACAGTGTAATACAGATCAAACAATATCAGCGACAAATTGAAATATAAAATACATAAAGATTATAAAATGCAAAATAATAAAAATACATTTAGTAAAGTTAATGATAAGCTAGTCTAAAGAGATGTGTTTTCAGGGCTGTCTTGAACAGAGAAAGGGAGGTGGTGTTTCGAAGGTCTGGCGGTAGAGCGTTCCAGAGGTGAGGGGCAGAGCAGGTGAAGGCCCTGCTCCCCATGGTGGAGAGGCGGGCAGAGGGTACATGGAGATGTAGCGAAGAGGAGGATCTGAGAGAGCGTGATGGGATGGAGATTTGTAGGAGGTCAGATAGATAAGGAGGGGCAAGGTTGTGGATAGCTTTGAACGTGAGGAGTAGAATTTTGAAGATGATGCGTGATTTAACCGGGAGCCAGTGGAGCTGCTGCAGGACAGGAGTGATGTGGTTATAGTAGGAGGTTTGAGTGATGACACGGGCAGCTGAGTTCTGGACCATCTGTAACTTGTGGAGAGATTTGTTGGGGAGGCCGTAGAGAAGGGAGTTGCAGTAATCAATACGGGAAGTCACAAGACTGTGCACCAGGATGGCTGTGGAGCGGGGTGTGAGAGAAGGACGGAGACGGTTAATATTACGGAGGTGGAAATAGGCAGACCGAGTAATATTGTTGATGTGTGAAGTGAAGGAGAGAGTGGT